>JAUEJL010064848.1:0-40977 GCA_032274825.1 Drosophyllum lusitanicum | reverse complement strand
GAGAGAGAGAGAGAGAGAGAGAGAGAGGGAGGTGGGGGGAGAGAAAGAAAGAAAAAAAGAGATAATTTTGGATGTTTGATCTGATAAATGGAAGCAATGTTTGTCCTACAATTCGATCCTTATATACTTATTGGGAAAATCTGTGGTAGTACCATGTATCAGTCCTATGTATGTACATGCATAGCGTATGGTCATCAGGTCATGTAAGGATGTTTGCGAAAATGCAGCTGCAAATTGAAAAATCAACGGTTCAGATCACTACTCCATGGGATTTATCATGTCCTTCAACATTAGGCTTTTTATGCACATCATCAAACTTGAGGTCTAATTTGAGATTATTATTATTATTATTATTATTATGTTTGTAACATGGGGATGGATGAGATTATTATTGCGTTTATAACAATTTTAAGCTAATATTTTCATGATAACAGAATATAATTTATAGAATTTTAGATTGCTAAATTAGGTTATTAAAATTTTTTATTCTAAAGTGCTTATAGAGTTTGTTATTATGTCACTTATTCCATCATTTTTAATATAATAAAAGTTAATATTTATAGTTTTGTAATTTACTAACTCAAGTTACAATCTTGATTCTATGCCAGATCTTTATGTTTTTTATTAACACTTATAGTTATTATTGATCAATGTATGTTATAAAAATATTGGATTATTGGTTGGGCTATATAATATTATTTTAAGCCCACAATTATATTTAGTTTTCTAGTCTATTAGGATTTAGGATTGCGTGATTATGTATTTATTGTTGATTCTTATTGATTGGGTCAACGAGACTCAACATATAAATATAAATCATGTAAAACTTAATGAGACTAACAAACTAAATCCAATCATATGCTTAAAATAACATTACAGAGCCCAACTAATATTTCTATAAAATACAACTTTTAATAATTATAGGCTTACAAAATTATATTTTTAACGCATCTTTTTTAAATTATAGAATGAATCAACGTTTCTAGCTATTGTGATACAAAAAAATAAATAACAAAATCAATAAAAATTATTGATAATTAAGTTATTTTTCTCCCTAACAAAGTTTGAAAAAGAAAAAACAATACCAAATTTATGTTTCGCTGTCAAAATTTTGATACTCGTAGATCAACAACCTTAAACTTGTCACTTATACCATTTTCTAATTTATTTTATATTATATTTATATATTTTTCACAAATTGGTCAAAACATATAATTGTTTACTAGAGTTCATTTGTTAAAGTTGTTTAATTAGAATAGATATTTGTGGGAAAACAACTTGATACTAGTCTTGCGAGGGGCTCAAGAAACCATGGCTTTGTGGATTCTTTAACTTGTTTATATGTTTTTAGTGCACATCACCTTATACAATTTTCTAATAGCCATGTATGTATTTGGCACTATATAATATATATGCTTCGATGATTTTCTTATTCTTTTGTTTTAATTGGCATTATTTTATTATTTGACATTTTTTATAGGGATATTATATTATATCTATATAAAATAATAGATTGGTTGAGGGTAAGTTTGTGAAAAGTTAACATGTAGAATAAAAAGTTAATACAAAGAATTCGTAAATTTTTATATTTTTAACAATGTGTATACATCGACAAAAGCTTTACTTGAATTCTTAGATCTTGAACCAAAGTTATCCAAAAAATAATAATAATAATAATAAATAATAAAATTATTATATAATCCTATGAAAAATTGATAACCAACCGAACCTTCTTCATTCAAGAAAGCGCTACAAAACCAATACGTTTGATCTACCCTTACTAACCAACAAAAAACAAGTTTATGTACACAAAGTATAAAGAACATGTTATAATAAAAACAACGCTGTAAAAATATGGGACCTCTTCATCTGTTAGCTAATTACTACTATTCAGTCTCTTCGTCATTAATCTCCAAAAGAAACGGGTCCTTGAGAAGATCCGAGGCAGAAGGCCTTGCTCGTTTTTGGCCGATACACCTTTCGATAAAAGCTTTTAGTTCAGGCTCGTTTACTTTGTTAAGGGCTTGAGGCATCACGCCGGTTGTAACTTTCTTGTATATTTGAGCAACACAATCACATTCCGTGTATGGTATCTCCATTGTAGCCATTTCTAGCAAGCACATTCCAAACGAGTATATGTCCACCAGCTCGTTGTAATCCTCCTCGTATAGCTCTGGTGCCATGTATTCTGGGGTCCCTATCAACGAATGAGCCACATGGCTCTTCCCAACAACTGCTGCTAAACCCAAGTCACCAATCTTAACCTGTTTATGTTCAATAGCAACTTAGTATGAGTCTGTTGGATATCAAATTGAAAAAAGGAACTGTATGATAAGTTTAATGAATGACAGAAATTTTACCTTTCCAATATTCCCATTGATAAAGATGTTGCTACAGTTGAGATCTCTATGAATGACACATGGCTCATGGGTGTGTAGATACTCCAAGCCTCTCAGAATCTGTTTTGACCACTTCTTTAAAGCTTTGATTGAGACACGCTTATGTTTCTTCCTGTAATCCCTCAAATTTCCTGATGCACACGCCTCTGTTATAAAGTTCAAGGTGTTGTTCTCAACATCCCTCCAGAAACCATAAAGAACTATGAGGTTTTCATTCTTCAAGGTCTTTAACAGTTTTATTTCTGAGAATAACCTCTTCAAGACAGATGGGTCTCCACTGAATTTCCTTAGTTTGACTTGGTTCCAAGCCACGTCTCTACCTTCTGTTTGATCAAATCCCCTATAGACCTTCTTGACAGCACCAGAGCCCAGCAGATCGCTGTACCGACCAAATCTTCCAGACGGATCGACCTCAACAAATGGTTCTCTGTCTTGGTCAGATGGATCAGGATTTCTCAACGGCATCTTATAGATCTTCTGAAAATCTGAGATTATCCAACAGATGTAGTTAAGCACTGAAAGAACCATAAATGATACATCAGCTATAAGTATCACACAAGATTACATTATTCCACCCACTATAAGATGACCATAGACAACAAGTAAGCAGATAAGACAAGTTATCCAGTAAGACACAAACTAATGTAGCTACAGATCGCTCAACATTTAGAGGGTATATTCATACTCTATGATCCTTTAAAGGTTATGATGTTTAATGCTGGTAAAGCAAGTCCGTGGTTAAAAATCTGTTTGATGCAATAAAGTGAATAAACTAAAAGGTGATGGTTAAAGTTATAAGTACTCAAATTAGTAACCCAATAAGACTAAGAATTACAAAATATTTACAGTGCGTGTATGTGTGTGTGTGTGTGTGTAATCAGAAAGAAACAAATCCTATTTATGCACAACGAATACCTAGAATCTGAATGCTGGTAACCTAGCTTTAACGTCTAAGCTAATATGTCTCCAGTTACACATATCCAACAAAATCATATAGAAATCAACGTATTCTTACGTTGAAAGCTCAGCATTGACAGGGATTCGACCTATTACGCCATTAAGCATGGGAAATCAGAACTCAAACACACACAAAAATAAAAACTCCATACGAACAGGAAGAACACTAGCGCAATTTCAAATTAGGGTTATGAAAATGCAATAGCAACATCAAATCAAACGTAGAGCTACACTAATCGACTAAGAACGGAACAAAGATCACATACGAAACAGATAAATTACATTAGAACAAAAATTTTCGCTAGTTTAACCTTAGAAATTACTATACTAGCGAGATTTCTTCACACGAACGTCTCCGATTCCCGGCTGTGCTACTTGTGAATGAATTCGAGAGGCGTATGTGCGAGGAGATGAGAGAGTATTTATAATAAATAAATAAATAAATAATAGCGTGAAAATGAATCCGTACTTGAGAAAATCCATTAAATATGATTTAATATCTTTAAGGGGATTGACTTTCCATTAAATAATATCTTTTGAATTATTATTATTAATTATTGAGGGAGTCGTATTAGCTGTAACACAGTTTATCTGAATATTATTTAGGATTTCGAAATATAATTTATCCTTAAAAATGATAATAACGGACAAAAATTCTACCATTACAACTCAGCCATTACTTGTTTAACACGGAAGTGTGGACCTTACATATCATTTTATTTTATATTTTATAAATAAATAAAGGACAATATAATTTAAAACGTATAAACTAAAGCTATATTTTTTTTATCCACAGCTTATAGCTTAGTTAAAAATTTTCATAAATAAAAACTAAAAAAGAGTTGATTTTTAATGATCTTTTTTGGGTCATTAAATTTAAAAAAGAAAAAAAATAACTCGCCTATTGGTTCCAAATACTATTTGTTCACTTGAATTATTTCTTATCTTAGTTTCAGTAAAAAACAATTAATTTAAAAAATAGAATATTAAGATTATAATATAAATTATAGGAATTCTTATTGGTGTCCGGATAAATATTAAAAATTAAAATTTTGTAATATAGTATATAAATGAATAAATGATGTTTATTCAAATTAATTTCTTAAATAGAAATGATGTATACTCAATTTATATTGTGAAATAGGTAATTATTTGTTTTAAAAAAGTTGTATTTTATTTCGGCAAAATACATGAAAATACAATAAACTTTGTCTTATTTATTATTGTATACAATCAATTTTAAAATTTTAAAAATAATACAATTAACTTTCATAATCTTCTCATTGTATGCAAACAGCTTTTTTATGTGTCTGATGTTTATTTATCATTGTATACAATAAACTTTGCTATAACTTTCATAGTATACAACAAGTTGCATACAATGTGAGAATTATGAAAGCTGGTTGTATTGTTTTTAAAAAAATAAAGTTGATTGTATATAATGGTAATTAAGACAAAGTTCATTGTGTTTTAATGCAATTTGTCCTTTTATTTATTCTTATATGTAAATTCAAGGTTCATTCCCAAACTATTCATTATAAGATTAAAATTATTGAGTAACATATTTTTTAAATGATTCTAATGTATATGTCGCGTTAACATGTTATATAAAAACTGGAATTGATTACAATTTTGAAAAATAATGACGTTATTTATTCAAATATAAATTTAAAATTAAGTTGTTGCGAATTGATATATTTCATTTCATACATCGAATTCTTTAAAAAAAGCCACTAATAAATTCCAATATATTAATCTAAGTATTATAACAATAATTATGATAAATGATTATCATTCGATAAATGTAGTATATGAAAATTTATTTCACAAACTTAAAGAATTATTAATAATATTTATCTTTTAGTTAGTTAATATTGAAATGAAGCAAAATAATTAGATGGTAAAGAGGTTTAATAATATGTCATTATATTTGTTAAAAAAAGTACAATAATAATATAAAGAATTCAGTCTCAAATTCATTTTGAACACATAGAGGAGAGACTCTTAATAGTCTAGTTGTTTTAAAATAGTTTTACAATGAGACACCATATTAGGTTATATATTAATAAAAACTTTAAGATACATGAATGTTTTATATAAGAAATAACAGTTGAAAATAGCATTTATATCAGTACTTTAATGTTCATAATTGAATGATCTTGATGTAACTACCATCCACCACTATCGTAACCCTAATCTAACCCGTCACTCAATCTGAAAATAGAACTCGTAAATTAAATAGATAGATTATGCTTACGTCAAGTCGGTGTTCGTTGATCATATATCTTTTAGTCTCATTTATATGCAAACTTTAAAGGTTAAGTAGTTTTCATATAATCTAGAGCTAAATATTATACACCTTATAGTTAAAACATATATATGTTCCTTAGAGAGGTTGGAGTGGGTGTGGTTTTGGCGTGGAAGAAGCCAAACCACGCCGTGGAAGATGGAAAACCATTCCATAGCGTCGTGGAAGAAGTTTTGGTGTGGTGGTATCCATATGCGCAGTGGCCGCAAATGTGGGTCCACCTGTTTTTATTCTTTTTTTTAAATTTTTGATTGGTAGTGGATGTTAGGTGGGTCCTATAATTTGGTGTGGTAGAAAGTGATGACTACGGAGCTGAGTGGTGGGTTAAGTGGTAGAAGAAAAAAACTGACGTGACGATGTGATATGTGTGACCATACCGTTTACTCTTAGGCTATTGGCAAGCATTCACTTCATTCCTTTTTTTTCTTTTATATTATATCAATGTCTTATCACTTTCACTCGATCATTTCACTCACTTTTACCTTTTGTATTGTATATATACATACACATGACACACATACTCATTCACTTGCCTATGGCCCGGCCTCTTATAGAGCTCATTTGTATGTGGTCCATGTACTAGCCTACTACGCTTCTTAATTTAGAATAATATAGTTGTTTTGAGCCTTCGGACTTTGACACTTAGTAACCAAATCTACATGACAATAAGTTGATGATAATTGAAGGAGATCAAGAGGATGACTATAGTTACAACCACTTTATACATGAAATTGAGTGATGATTACAAGTTACAACATGTAATGTTAAAAATCTAAATGTCCTTTGGAAATTTTGTATAAGTGTAAGTAAAAAACTATTTATCCGGGATTGTTCTTAGATATTGGTTAAATCGGTGCCCACTTCGTGCAAACTTTTACGAAGTTTTTTTTCATGTTCATAAACTTCCACAAAACACACAATGATTGATTTTTTGTTGAATCAAGTTAGGAAACCATATGAATTGTATATCTATAATCTTCCTTGAAGCTATAACATCCTTGAGCTTGTTAATAAGTTCAAGACCTTATGGTATAGCTCCATCTATTGAGGTACTTATTTGTTGTTTTGTTCAATTTTGCAATGTGGTTCGTCAATTGTTCGATTAAAATCTCAACATACATGAGATGATTCTTAGGAAACGAACTATGACGCGAGCGTGTGAAGCTAGTGTAAAGAGTTTTGCATTAGAATTCAAAACTACATCGTTTGTTTATATTGATAAACTGACTTCACCAACGACACTCTCACTAGAGGCATGTATACCTAGTAGCGTATAGCAAAATGGTTAAGTCGGATATCAAACACACTAGAAACATAACTCAAATATTGTTTAACTGTTGTTGTCAATTAAGGTGAATTTTGTTTTGAGAGAGTATATTACTTAAATGTAAATTTACTTTTTTACAAAAACGAATTTAAACTAAAGGTGGTCTTATTTATGCTTTGGTGGAAAAATATATTAATTAAGATTCATTTGGGAGATAATGTTACCAACAGAAAGATAATGTTACTTCTCTTTCTTTTGTATATCAAAGTTGGGAATTTGGCAGGAAATACCCTCAACTTTATTTTATTTGACTTTAGCCACTATTTATTTTCTTTAATTATATAATAGTATTAGATAATTGACAATTTCAATCCCTAAACTCTTATACTCTTATACTCTAATATTTATCAAGTTGTTATAGATGCCAACAAACTTAGATAACTTCGTGTTCAAATATTTAAATTTACAGTTGATGATGATGATGATGATGATGATGATGATGATTTAATATTTATATAAATAATAATATACCAGAATAAATTTGTATACCATTTGATTGTGTGTTTCTAATAACAAGGTCCTTCGAAACGTCAACCCGCGACGATACCAACACCACCTTCTCATCGGTACTCCATGATATCACTTCTTTTTCTTTCCCTTCCCCGTTTGTGGTATTGGTTGCGATTGTGATGTTTCCGGTTGGTTTTCGAAAATAATTTTGTCTTCTTGCTATTGTGGCATCTATGGTTCGGTCTGGATTCAAAATTGGTTCGGTGCTACTCGAGAATTGAAAGACGGGGAAGGAAGTGCGAAATCCGCAGGAACAAAACCTTGTTGAAGTAACTCTTGATATGTAAATTGGTGTGGAATAAAGCCTTGTTGGAAGCCCATGGACTTGTCTACCCAGAACGGGTTATCCGAAGATTGCGTAAATTGTTGGAAGCCTTAGCCGGGGGACAAACTATCTGAAGATTGCGTAAATCATTTGGTTGTGTCCGGATTTTGGTGTGATAAAATTTGAATCCATAAGGTAAATAGATAAATTTTGTTGAAATGGTAAAAGTGATTAAGTAGAGAGGGTTTTGTATGAAAAAAATGTGTAAAAGTGTGTTTATATAGTGTTTGTAAATGTAAAAAAATATTTATTATATTTTTTATCCTTATTCAATGGATATGTTTTGAAAAAAGGGTGCTGGGGTGTGGTGAGGAATCCATTGGGTAGGGGGACTTGTGGATGAGAGCCAATCATATTTGGTGGGGGTGGGGGGGTTAGTATGGATGTTTCCCGCTAACCTAATGGAACCAAAAGGAGGAACCCGATGCTATACCGATGGTCTAAAAAGATAAAGGTTACCCAGGATTAACGATTCCAACGGCCAATCTCTCTTAACCAAACGGGAGCTTAGTAGTGTCGCTACTTGCTAGAGGTTGCTTTTTAGTGGTTTTGGGTGGTGCTAGAGATCATTCATCGATCATAAAGACATAAACCACCACCATCCAACTCATCTAATCAAGAATGAATATCAACAGGAAACTTGCTTTTGAGCAGAGGAACGAACATATCTACACAAAATACAATACAATTTTCATCTCCGTATTATGCTATAAATCTTCAACTTTACACAAAAGCAACAAAATAAAATTTGACACATATAATAAGATACAATATAACACGGCTTTAACGCATCCTCCATGAAGAACCGCCACACCCAATTCAAGACACATCAGAGAAGATACTCTTTGCTAGTTTGATTTCTAAAAGGAAAATGAAACAAAAGAACACGTGTGGATATCCCGTTGGGAGGAACTGATGGGATGTATCAAACATCTGGTACCCTGACAAAATACCGATTAATCAGGATTATAGATGTATAATACATCCTTCCCTGTGTTCAGTCAAGGTTCTAGTTTCATGGAAACGACCCGTGATTGCCTGTTACGCTTTGCCACCCTCACAAAGACTATCGAAAGGCAAGATGGAGCCCACCATGGCCTGCGGACTTTTTGTTCCCCTTTCAAGCAAGCAACTGTAGAATACAAACAAAAACCCATCATTTGACACTACTCTACAGATAAATGAATCATCAGATTTCATTAAACCTTTCTATACAAAAAAAGATGAGGCATAAAACTGTGAATTAGCATTTAAGTGATGTTCTAAGAGTTACTTGTAAGAAAAGGGAACAAACTTTAGTCCAGGATTCTTTTTTGGGTCACAAATATCAGAGACAACCATCAAAGTGTAAAAAAAAGATTAATTCTTTGCTTCAAAGTAATCAAACCCAGTAATCTATCAAAACAGTGATGTGGCGGAGATTCGCAGCCATCTTATGTAAATCAAAAAACTTACAACTTCAATGTTTTTTTCCCAGCTAAAATAATGACACAAATATCAGACAAAAGTTGGTTTCATTTTTATGCCCCAACCTATGGTTTACACAGATATTGTATCTTAATTTAGTTTTTTTGTCCAAGTTATTAAAAAGTATCTGCCAAATGCAAATGAAAGTGTCAAGATTTTGAATTAACTCATGCAGAAATCCATGGATGTTGACTCTGAATTCGGGTGCCGTACGTATACACCCCTACTCAGTATTATTCCTTAAGATCATCTGAACTTTTTAAGCGAATGATAAGCTAGAAATTACTAATTAACAACCTAAAAGCTTCATGTAAAATTAAATCTTAATTGTCCCCTACTTATCATATTGAATGTTAAAGGCAATTTAATCTCAAATTAATGCCCAATCAGTTGCATTAAAGTTTTTTCTAAAACCCGCTTTAGCAAGTTCCCCGAGGAATTCGAGCTATGCTCTAATGTATGTGGCGTTATGTGGTTGTTTCCTATACTCCTCCTGTCCATCCAAGATGTTTGCACCCTGCGAGGATCCCGGGTCCCATTAAAGTTATAACGTTTAAATAAGAACATAGATCTATACGTGCTTGATTGCTCGCCAAACAAAATACTCAACAAGACAGCAGTAATTACAAAATAGGGACATCCCGAAATCAATAGAATGGATTTTTTGTGATAAAAATGGACAAATTTGTATTAGTAAAACATTTCAAAAATGGGAAATTCTGTTTTTTTTCATGAGACTAAAAGAATGTAAGATAATTTCATAATGGTAGTTTCTTAGTAATATAAGATAAATGTCCTCGTCTTTCCAATCGTTTCCTGCTGCATTAAAAAAAAGAAAAGAACACTCATATTTTATAGTTCCAAAAAGGAACATGAGAGTTGATACATCATTCAAATCTCTCTTCTGCTACCAGGCACCATGTTCTCTAACAGCAATAGTAACATGAAAATCTGATAGTCTGATCTACTGTTGAATCAAATAAGTGTCTAGGAAACACAAAAGCAATAGCACCCGACCTTGTGAAATTACAAAAGTTTAGCTGGATCTTCATTTCCTTGTTATTCGGCTCATCACATACCATATTGGCATATTCTATTAACATCTCAATCACTGTTCCATGGTGACTGCAAATCAACTAATTGTTCTTGGAGCTAAACTACTTGTGCATAGGAATGAAGTACTTGTGTTTGGACTTTACTTACTTCGTTAAAGGAAGAAAAAGAAAGCAGTTTGAGAGGCAATAAAAAATTATTAGGCATGAATAAGAAAATGGCAGCCATTAACGGATGAACTAGACAAGTAGTTTGAACACATGATACAGGCGTAAAGCTAGCAAGTTCCACGTTTATATATGGCATAGTAAAAAAGACTAATATATTTAAATTAACCTAATGCTTTATCATATGACAAGCGATTCCAATATATAAGAGTGCTAACCGATGTAGATTCATAACAATTATTCAAAACAGCAAGGTTAGGCTTGCTCAAGTAGCTCACTTGTTTGGTTAATTGCCAGGAACACAAATTTATCCACAATAAAAGGTTATCCATAAATACTTCTTATATGGTACTTCTACTACGTACGGACAATTTTATCTCTATGTAAATAGTGATAATTCCAAATTATTAAAGTAATAACCACAAAGAGCGGAGCATGTAAGAGACAGACTAACTAATACAGGATTGTAAAAACACAATTTGAGAGATATAACCTTTAATCCTTCTGAGTTCCTTGCATAGCGTTATAAAATCTCCCCATTTCATGTGACAACGTCGAATAAACCGCAGAATTTGCTCGGTTGTAAACATGGACATACCTTCCAGATACTCCCCATTAACACCGTTTTCTTTAAAAGTTTGGCGATACCCACCCAGATTTATCTCCTCCAACCAAAGGCCAACATCCTGGGAGACAGTATTTGACAACATAGTGTCAATTACCATGCAATATTCCTCAAGAAACATAGTGCAGTGTAATTCAAAAAAAATGACAATTCACACAGAAACATACATGCTGAGATCGCTTTTATTTTTAGCTCTGACATTTGGAAGTTCCATGACCATGGTATTGTATGGTATAATTGTAGCTAATTGATGTTACAAGCATACCAAAGTCCACCAGTTGTTACAATGTTTGTGTGATTAAAAAAAAAACCAAGTGCTTGGTTATTTTAAAATGTCAATCAGAGAAACTTATTTCCTTGTATGGCAGGACAAATCAATATGCATTGTCTATAGATGTAAAAAATAGAATTCTTTCTCTCTACTGTAAATGTTCTTCTAATGCCAAGCCCCTTGTTGCATGTGAAAAGAAACTTGAACAGAAAAGAATGGCATCATGACCAAAACAGGAATCAAGAGCAAATATAGAACCACTAACTACTATTGAATTACTCATCTCCCCACCAAAAATAACAACAAATCAAACAGATAATGCTTTTTGAAGCCTGAATTGAGCATAATCTCCGAACAAGTGAAACAACTCTAATCAGAATTTATGAATAAGGCTGTGATTGTGTATAGCAAATTATAACGCATAGAATCCCTAGCATGAAATGAAGACATGATCCCAAAAAGCTCAACAGTTTCAATTTCCCTCCCACATTTCTCGATTATAACAACGGAACGCCCAATTACACACCGCGTTTTGAATTTCAAGACCCAATTGAAGCACAAGATCTGTAGATATAAAACTAGAAGTAATCAAGCATACCTCAACCGTCCAAATGAAGAAATCAAGCGGCTCCGGTGGCCGTTCTTTGCTCATCTCACGAAATCTCCACTCCCGAAACAAACAAACAAACAAAAAACGAAACCCTACAAAAGCATTCCGAAGTCAAAACCGCAATTGAATCAACAAAAAAAACAGGAATTGAAGGAATATTGAAGCAAAAAACAAAAGAATCGACTAGATTTACCAAGAAAAAGGTATCGCGATTAGGATATTGATTCAGAGTTAGTCCATATGATGATGATAGCGAGGCTTTTGAAGTGTGTGTGTGTGTGAGAGAGAGAGAAAGAGAAATAAGGTTAGGGGGGCAAGTTGAAAGTTGAAAGGATGGTTCTTTGTAGTTTGTACCGAAGCTGGTAGTATGTGTGTGTGTGACCCAAAGCAAGCAAAGTCTCTTTTGTTTGTCAGCATTGACATGTGGACCCTCACTCACTCTCCCTCCCTCCCTCGCTCGTTGCTTTGCTTTTAGTATTTTCCATTTTTGTCCCTCTCTTCATCCAATTATCTTTCACACGGATGGATGGATGCACGATTCATCTTGTTCTATTTAATTAACTCCATTTTAACTTATCTAAACAATTAACTAATTAATTAATTAATATTACTAATCAAACCAGTTAAACTACTTGAACTTGCCCAATTACCCATATGTCCTAATGTATTTGTCAAATCGATAAACATAGTAAAAAAAACAAACTTTATCAAAATTATTATTTTGTATTTGTCAAATTGATATTAATTTAATATGTCGCTTTTGATATAACTTAAAGTTTAAAATTAAATGAACACTTAAGCTTGACGAAATATGTCATATTTTTTTGGTATATAATTATATTATGTTTCTTGCTTAATCAGTTTATTTTATTTATAGTTGAAAGTCAACTTATCGGATTTTTTACCATACTTTCACACGTTGAATAATATATATTATAAGTTTTTCAAGCTATTACTTTTTATAACTGAGCCTGGTACATTTATATTATAAAGATATTTATATATATTATATCGATTTAATGCTGTTTTTGTTAAGATTCACTTATTTATCAGATTATTGTGTATCATAAGTAATAAAAATTAAAAAATATATAAAACTCTTTGTGTGTGTGTGTAGACACACCCGCACATATATGAATTCATATTTTACAACATGTAAGAGTTAGTTTAAAATAAAGAATCAAATGCTTATAAATCATCATTCAAAAAAATAAAGTAATTATAAAATAAAATGTCTCAAGTAATAATATTATGGGCAAACTTTTTGGCATTCTTTGTTGTGATAACTCAAAATCTTTGTTCAAACTTTGGGTAGAATCATTGAAATGTTGATCCTAAGTATATATATTTTGGTCGACTGACTTTTAAAATTTTATATCTTCTTGATCAATGAGTTTACGTTTACCACATGGTCTGACGATTAATAATTCTTTACTACGTTTATCGTCCAATTCTTTCATTTCCACTTCCGTCTTCTTCTATAAGTATTCTTATTTCAATAAAAATATCAAAGCTAAAAATTAGTATCACACTAAATAAATAATTAATTAAAATAAAAGTTACAATAAAGTTAAAAATTGCATGAATAAAACACTAAATAAAAGTTTATATGTGTGTATAATATTCATGCAATTTTATTGTTTAGGCTTCTACCATATTTTATGGGGTTTATTTTCTATTTTACAGACTAAAGTATGATATGAAAATTGATTATTTTATAGATAAAAATATCCAAAATGTTTAAGATATATAGTTTTGGTATAATGAAGATTAAACAAATTATTTAAAGTAATAATTAATATGGAAAGCATGTTCTTCTAATGATTACTAACCTGCGAATAAGTTATAAAGAACCAAACTTTGTCAAAAAGAATAATGCATGCTTCAGCCTTCATGCTTGTGTGAGACCGAAAGTATAAATTATGGAGTCAAATTTAATTAAGTATTTTTAAACTTTAAAAGGCATTTTATATTTGTATGAGAATAAATATGAATAAGTTTTTTTCAAGTATGATTATATATTGAGAAAATTAATTTCGCAATTATTCATTTGATTTCAAAAGGAGGGAAAATATCTGGAAAAGAAATGTCACATGAAAGCATGCCCAATCACTACACCATGTCGTAAATAGGTACAAGTGTAGGTAACGATCGGTCCTACGCCTATTATTAGCACTTTCCTTTGGCCAATTAGACTGATTCTAAATGACGTACGTGGATAATTAATAGCATATATACATAACCAATGGGCTTATAGCCTAGCATTATATATTAGGTGTGTTAGGTGATTTTCATGGTTGTGGGTTCAAATCACATAGTGGACATAGGTGTTGATTTAGTAGTAGGATTAGAGGGGGTGTGTGTGTGTCTTCTGTTGTTAAAAAAATCATAACAACGTAAGCCTTACCTATCCACTTCATAACAGAAGCCGGGTTTTAGAAAAGAGTGTCTCTATTTAGACCTCATATGATATCTGGATTTATCTTATTTGATGTGATGTATACAGGTGACTTGTATTGAAAACGGTAATCTAGAGATTGAATCAGACTTGAAAAGATGAGTAAAAGCATAAAAAGGGAGAAGTAGTGTGCATCTTTTATGGACCCTCGGCGATGAACTCGGTGGAAGAAGAAGCTAATCTTACGAAGCATGTCTAGTTTTGGAATCAAAGAAAAGGAAGTTGGTTGGAAAAGTTGTTACTAGGAGTGATACAAAGGAGGTGGTGGGAACCTTAAGAGAAGACAGAATCGATACGAGGTCATGGAGAATTGAAGATTTGGCAAGAAAAATAAAGATAAAGATGAAAGAAGATTATGACAGAATAGAAGTGATTTTTATTTCAAGATTTGACATATTGGAAGTGGATTTGCCGGCAAAAAGGGCAAATTCAATGAATGCAAGACTTGTTATATGCAATAATGAGAAGGCATGATACATTAGTAAGTAGGATGGTGCTTCTTAACGTGGATGTTACTATTTCCATGACTTGACTTCTAAAAGTTAATTTGGTTATGGAATCATATATTGGTTAAAGGCTGGATTTGGTTTGGAGACATATGGGGGTTTGGGTAGTGACACGATCTTGAAGGTCGGTTTAAAAGGTGAAATAAGGGGATAATTCTTTATCGCGCACACACACTTATGTCTCAATCTTCAAAAGAGTGTTTATAGATCGTGTCTTTAGGTGGGTTTCTTCTGAGCAAGGATTGTTGGTTGGTTATCTATGCAGAGTATGCTTAATAGGGATCATTGGCACTTCACTCATAGTCAATATCAATTGATTTTAAATTGAAACCCACAAACTTACATATGATATAATGTATGAAGGCTTTACGTTACAATTGAGATAAAAAGGGTTTTGGGTTGGGTTTTGGGCTGGTATAATAAGGGGAGGCTGCATAGAGTCACGGACTTTTGTAGTTTCTGTTTGGTAAATTGTAAGGTGTATAAGTGAACACTAAAGATTATACACACACGTGTCACTTTGTAATTCCATATATATATATATATATATAAGGCAGGTGACGCGAGGGTTTTTCTGAGGATGGATGTAATTTGTATTAACCATAGAGTAAAAAGGTTGGAATAAACTGAGATCCGGTTTTCTTTGTTTGTGATAAATATCTAAGAGCTCTGGAGTGTTTCTTCCAATTTTTAAATTCTGTTTAGTCTAATATGGGATAGGAAGGTTTGGTTTGGGTTAGATATGAAATGTTATCAGATTGGTGTTTTGTTGGCATGCTAAAGTTTTTGGCGATGGTGTTTATGGAAGCATGGTTGGTAGACGAACAAGTCTTTATATATGAAACGGGAATAATGGTGACATGGTGTAGTCAGTATCAGGGAATTTTTAAAGAGAAATGAAAGGAAGACCAAAGGAAACAAAAGGAAGAAGAGGTCGGCAAATGGTAATAGGGATGAGATGAAGATAAGGTAAACAATGGTAAATGAGTGAAAGTAAGGATGAAATAACAAGATAAAGAAGTGATAATTTTGAGATGGCTCGAATCTTAAAGTAATCGCATTGTGCCTAGAGGGCCGTGGTTGTAAAATTTGCGTCCCAGATTCACTTTGCGGCATTTGAACACGCGTGGTTGTACTTGGGTTATTAAGGAATAAAACCTATTTCACCTATATATAAATTTAAAAACAACATGCCTTGGTTGATTGACTTTTATATTATTTTAAGGTAATACTCTACTTTCTTATTATATTATAAGAAAAATAACTATGCTAATTTTCAACTTTTATATTTTTACTATACTAAGTATTCTACTTTTTAGCTTATATATTATGTAATATACTTGTTTAATATTTTCCTTAAACTTTTATATTATTTATGAAATAAAATTTTTTTGACAATTATAAACTTCATAAATAATTATTTGACTCTAATTGATTGACATATAGTCTTTAGGTAACTATTTTTTAATTAACTTAACATTTTCTGGTCTTAACTTTTTTCACACAAGGAAGTTTTTTTAATATCATAAAGTTCAATGATCTGAAATCCTTACTTTATTGTTTTTTTGTCAATTAAACTAAATTAAAGCCCCAAATTGTTGTGGTTGTTATTTGACGTTTGAACTAATTTTTTTTGAATTTTGAGAATTAGGTGTTTGAATTGCAATCCAAATTACAACGATTTATAGTTTAATCATCCTAATTTCTACAAATAAAAAACAAAAAATATTTCAAATGTCAAACAACGAGTGTCACCACAATTTAGGGTTTTCTTAAGTTGATTGAATAAAAAACAATTAAATCAGATTTTGTAACGATTCTACTTCATTGGTTCAACTGGATCAAACACATTCTTCAAACTTTATCCACCCTTACTCCAAACTGGGCCCCGGTACAACTGGTCAGGTCAACTCGATTTTTAAAACACTATAAAAAACTCCATAGGTGAAAAAGTCCAGACGAGAAGTGTTAATGTGACAAAAAAACTAGAGGTGGCAATTATCAAAGCAACACAAAAAACGACACGCAAATAAACGGGTTTGCGTTAAGTATAAACAGGTTCGAGTCATTTTCGGGTTGACCACCAACCTGATAAATAAACGAGTCGTGTTCTGGTTGGGTAGCGTGTTGACCCTCCAACCTGTATAATTTTTTATATATTTTTTTATTTTTCTATTTACCCCTTTTATTTTTCATTTTTCCTATTTTGCTATTAGTCTTTTCTCTTAGACTGTCTTTGGCATGCATAAATCAAAGACGGAATAAATTGATCATTCTGACAGAATGAGAAAAACGTGTTTGTTACTTCCTTAAGAATGAAATGAACTATTCCATAAGAAATATCATTCCCTCAATTTTATTCATTAGAGATGTGTTTTTAACTCATTCCTTCTAGAATTGGAATAAAAATTTATAATTTTATCATTTTTTAAAATTTTACTAACTTAATTAACACATTTTTTCATAAATTTCTATAAAGATATTTTTTTAATCTTCTTTACGCTTAATTTTTCTATGTTACCAAATAAATCATTTTAGTTTTATTAAATTATGAACTAATTGCAAGTAAAAAATATAAATAGAAGTATCTATATAAAATGAAATTTTGATACAAAAAAATTACTGTCAAACTATAATATATTAATAAAAAATACTTTTTTAAACATGTTATGTGATAAAATTTTATTCTCATACAAACCAAACATGGTAAAGGAATACAATGGATCATTTCATTCCACCTCTCATTCCATTACCTCATTCATTCCATTCCTTTGTATTTCAATTCCGTTCAACCAAACACACCCTTAATTTTTAATCCTTGTAAACCTAATTAGAAACAAATACATTGTTTCCCTTTTGTTCCTTTGTTGTTTTGAGACCATCAAGAATAGACACTATTGAATAACTAATGTTTCATTAGTTATAGTAAAACTAGACCCACTAACCAGCAACCCATTTATTACCCGTCAACCTATGAATAACCTGTCAACCCGCAAATGACCCGCGAACCCATATATTTAAACAGGTTATGAGGGTCGTGTCATGTTTTCACGTATACGAGTTCGTGCCACACACCCTGACACGAATAATTATATAGGTCATTTTCGTGTCATGTCCCGCACTCCCGCCGACCATGTAAAAATACTTGATATATAAGACAAAAAAGAGAGTACAGGAGAACATGTAAAAATTGAGAACTAATATAGTTAATTTTCACTTTATAAAAACACCAGTGTCTCTTATTTAGAATTAATGTTTTTAAACAACTATCTTAGATGTTTATACAATCACAAAAACTTTAAATGAGAGGTATGTTAGTCACTTCATCATTTGTTCATTTAAGTGTTCGTGAGTGTAAGCAGCTGCTTTTAGCTGCACACATCTTTTTCCCATTGATTATACATAAAAAGGAACAAATTTATATATACTTTACAAACTTTAATAAAATTTTAAGGGAATATAAAAGATAAGTTCTTAAATAAGTAAACAATTATATTTATAATTTAAGGTCAATAATGGTTTAATCATCAAAGTTTTTGTTCAATTTCGGTTTAACAATCAAAGTTTTTTTCTAAACGAAATTACCATAAAGTTTGCATTTGTTATTATTTAAACCTTAAACTTTTTTTCAAATGATTTAAACCTTGAGGTTTTGTTAAAAAAACTTATTAATCACTTAAGTTTTGTATGGTTTTCGATTTTACTCTCTCTACTTATTATGCATTTTACTTTTTATTAAAAAGTTAACAAAACTTAGAGGGTTAAATCATTTTTTAACAAAAATTTAAGGGTTAAATCGTTTGGGAAAAAACTTTAAGGTTTAAACCAAAAAGAAGATGTAACTTTGAGGATTAAATAATTATAAATTCAAACTTTACGGTAAAACTGTTTAAAAAAAACTTTGATGATTAAACCGAAACTGAAGTAAAACTTTGATGGTTAAACCATTATTTATCCTATATTTTTATGTTTATGAATCACTAAATGAGTAATCCCTTTCTATAAGGTATTTTTGATTTAGGATATATAAGAATATCTACCTACAACGGATTAGTGAGGAATAATCCATCTCTATAAGGTAGTTTGTGCTTATGAATCCCAAAATCAGTTAACTTTATCTTTGAGATAATCATATAACGTTAAACTTTTAGATTTATTTTTCAATACCAAGGATTTGATTGATAAAATATTGAGTCTGTGATTGTTTTAATAAACACATTATTAGTAATTAAGTGATTAACCGACTCAGAGTTTTGCATATCATAAAAAAGGTTATGAATATGACATTCTTTTTTATGTATAACAATAAGAATTATAGTTAAATTATTTTTTAAAATAATCCTTATGATTTTAAAATTAAGAAATATTTATTCTTTGAGATATAACTTAGTGATTGAAATTTTAATCATGAATTATTTGATGTTTTATGTTTTTTATTCAAAATGTTTGTTTTTATTTCCATTTTAGTGAACTAACATTTAATAGTATTACATCTTACTTTGAATGTGTTTGGAGTATTTTAATTTGTAGGTCTTACCAATAATGTTTGAAGCCATATGTACCTATGGTTTGTTTACTTGTCTTATTTCTTCATAATTCACCTTTGTAGTTTTGTGTTATTTTTACCAACATAGGTTTGCAATATAGTTCTTATAAAGCTATAATGTTTTACTACATTGTATTTCATGGTGACTTAGTTATAGTTATAAAGAATATCACATTGTATTTCATGGTAACATTGTTATAGTTATAAAGAATTAACACAAGGTAAGTTTATCTATTTTTTTCGAACTTATGGTAACATATAATTTTTTTTGAACCTTTCAGTTTATAGGAAGCGAAAATATCTAGATATTCGGATAAATTTACTCACTAATAATTGTTGTAACCATGAAAAATAAAAAACACATCTGATTCTGATGATTGTGGAACTCAAACTATAATATGTCACTTTTGAGAATAAAAGTAGCTTGCTTGACCATAAAAGTTGAATTTACCTCTTTTTAAAATAGGGCGAGTATACTATAAAATGACAGTTTGTTACGCATGTGATAACATGGTTGTGCCGGGCAGGTTGTATAATAATTTAAGCTAATAGTTCTTTTATACTAACTTCAACAGGGTATGTCACGCGAGCTTGATTGCTATATTTTCAAACTTTATTTTTAAATAATTAGTGTGTCACATAAATTTTGGATTGTCTTTTAGAAATCTACTTTTTTCACATGGAGCAAAAAGGGCTCAAAGATTCTCCTTTATGACGATAATAGTAACACAACAAATAAAACTATGAATTTAGTATAAAAAGAAGTAATATAGAAAATGTGAAAGCCATATTAATTTCAATCTTCGAACATTAAATAAATATGTTATTTTATTAGTTATTCTTTATATGAATATTATTATTGTTGTTTAAAATATTTTATATATGTTTTATTACATCCGAAGTATTTTAGGTTTTTTAAAGCTTCTTCGTACATATACATATCATTCAACTAGTTATTATTATATTAAAAGATAATAAATAAATAAATAAAAGATAAGAGATAAGAGATAAAAGAATCTTTAGTCTGTAATTTGCAAAATTTCCTTTATAACAATAAGATTTTTAGTGATCAAATATATTATTTCCAAATTATAATCAATTTATCGTCATTAGTTTCAAAATGTAAAAATTTAGGAATAAATCATTAGATGAGATATTTTATTAAATTTAAACAACGTTGGTCAAGAATAAAGTAGTCCGCACCTAAAAATTAATAATAAATGAAAGAAAAAGTTTCTTGAATTATTCAAATAGACTTTTGGGCAAGTGAAGTGGTGAGTTTAAATGGATCGGTTGAAGAATGTGAAAGTAAAAATGCCTACATTTGACTTTACACAAGTTGGTTATATAATAATTAAAAATTATTAAAAAGAAAAGAAATATAGTTGTATTTGTAGTTGAGTGTACATAATCTTTTTCATTACTTTATTAATATAAAAATAAATCCCATATCACATTTTATATAGGATTAAGAAGGGTTTAATGCGTAAAATTTTACTTTGATTTCGGTTTAATGTTTAAAGTTTTTTTCAATGATTTAATTATAATGTTTTGTTCGATAACCATATAATTCCTAAAGTTGTGTTTACTTTGCGATTTTACCCCTATGTTAATCTAATTAACTATACGAGATTAAATGCCCGTTTGATATACGAGGTTTAAAAAAGTATTAAATAATTATAAAATGCGAAAAAATTAAGAGTTTAAAATAAGGGTGACATACGACTTCAACACGTAGACAAGTCGTGGAAGCATCAACGCAAGGGGAGGGAAGAGGTGATGGCAGAAATGTAGTATTGTGATACGTAGAGACGTGATTGTATTTCTTGTATAAGTCATCGATCATTATTTGTTACATTTAGAAACAATTAGGTTAACTATTTATTGGTTGTAATTAAAAAGAATTTAAATTGACATAAAATATTTTAAAATGATGAAACTAAGGATTTAGTTAAAAATATAACATTATATATTTAGTGAACAAATACGATATTTTAAAATATAATAAGTGTATATATTAAACTATCTCTAATAGTTTTGATTTAAATTAATGAACCTTGACTCTTAAAAGTCAAAGTCAAATTAATTTTTTAATTTAAATACATAATTGAGATTTAATTTTACCAAAATAAATAGATAATATTGTATAATAAAAATGATTCAAGTTAGTGTTTTATTTATATTTAAGTTAATTTAAAGATTAAAAAGAAACTCCATTTTGTTAACTTTGATATGTAAGGAGGTACGTGAAGAATAAAATATTTTAATATAAATACTTACGTAATTACGTGACCGAGTATGTTGTTAAGCCTATTTCTCCTCATTTTAGCTAATTTTTAGATTTATTTGATTATGCCGTCGGTTGACTAATAAAAGTCAAAATTAGATTTTAATTTTCTAAAAAATGGATGGTTTAGATTTAATAATTAAAACTTTTATCTAAATTAATGGTTAGGATTTCCCAATAAAATTTATGTATGTTAGTCTTTTATTTATATTAGATTAGATTAGAAGATTTTTCATTAATAAAAAGTGTTTTAGCATTATAGAAGGATTAGGGGTTAAAAAAGAGTATAAACACACCTCTTTTAGCATAATTGGAGTCCCTTTTTTTTTTTGTGAAAACCAGGGTTTGGCAAAAGGTTGTCGATTAAAGGCTTGAAGCTAGTGAAAGAGGTAGGCTCATTTCATGTGTACGAGATTGCAAATGTACACTGGTTTGACTGCTTAGTTCCTTACAATAACGTTTCTTTTTTGTAAGATGTATAGAAATGTGGTTTGACTGCTTAGTTCCTTACAATAACGTTTCTTTTTTGTAAGATGTATAGAAATGAACCTTGTATTTGTTCCCGGTTGGTCTAATCGATTAATTTGGATCCCCAAATCTTGAAAATTGATTTATATGCTTGATATGTATTATGCTTCTAGGAGATAAAATTTGGATACATCATTCTTGTATCCAACTAACATTACCCACTAAAGACTATTTTGACTGAGAACGAATATTAATCAAGTCCATTATAATATTTAAACCGATAACGCATAATTTCTACATTTAAATTAAATTCCCACCTTTTACTTATAAATTTTCCACATTAAACCTCTTTATGATTAACAACATTTTTATTTATCATACTTTTTTTAGTTGACCATTTTAGTCAATTTTAACCACCATTTTGTCATTGAATTTTAAAAGTCAAACGGACTATTTCTGTCATGTAAACTGCAATTTATAAACTGTATACATAAATATTTAATTTTGGTTACATTAATTTTTGTCCACGTTACATATACGTTGACTTTTAAAGTCAACTTCAAGATTCATGGCAATCATAGATATACAACCACCTAGGCACCTAGCTATTTACAATAAATATATTATATAAATTCATTTCTATAATATTTGAGTTGAACTCAAAATGTAGGTTTGTTTCTATAATATTTGCTAAGTAAGGGTCTTTCAACCACTAATTATCACCATTAGTGAATAAATATCTCTACCTTATCCAAATTTGAGTTGAACTCTAAATCTAGGTTTGTTTAACTGTTTGTTCCTGTTTTCTTCATCAATCTTAACATTGATTTAACTTGAACTCAAAAAAAGCACTCAAACACCATCAATTTGCTCTTAACATCATTATAAAACATTTTAGCAAACGTTTTCAGAAAGTGAGGTGATCTGTACACAACAAAATTGACCATATACAACAATTTTATGCATCATCAACTAATACTATGTGCATTAACTGCTTGTACCTTGTTGTGTATAACTAAAACTGTTGTTTACTCCCTTTCAAAAATGTAACATGGCAAATGAACCCAAAACCATTTCGAAGAAAAATATCTAAAATGAAAATTAAGGGAAAGTGAATTAATGCAGGGTTTGAGCTTGAAAATCGAAGTTCACGGTGGTGGCTAAAACCAAGGGAGTCTGTGTGTGAGTGAGTGAGGGAGATCGGATTGGAGTATTGGACTTCATGGTGGGGATGGATTCTAGATTTAGTTATGATTTGTGTTCTAGTTTATATTAGAGCCGAACATGATGCCGGACCGATACCGATTTTACCGAGTATCAAATTTGCTTTAAAAACAGTACCGAATACCGTATCGAGTATTTATATACGGTACCGGTACCGAGTACCTATTGTACTTAGTTGAATTGATACTAGTCCCGAATATCAAGTCCTGAGTACCGATTTAGCAATATTCCAAGTACCGAGTACCGGACCGAAAACTCTAACTCAGTACCTGTACGGTTCGGTATTTTCGGTACCCATGCTCACCCCTAGTTTATACACACACGTACGTATGTACTATAAACATTTTTTAATAGATTAAGTTTTTATATAGCAATTAATATATTAAAAAAACGTAATTACTTATTGAAAAGTTCAATGACATGTTATATGAGATATATTTTGTAGAAAATTGTTGAATTTATTACATTAAAAGTGAAAATCATAGTTTATCGTGAACGGGTAAGGTTTCAGAAAGAATACATTTGTCAGGGATAACACAAAGATCACTAGTAAAAATTATGGGTGAGCTTGGTAAAGGCTGTCGATTTAGGTCGGGTCATGTTATCGGATTCGTGTCGTTAAGGTTCGGGTCAGTTTCGTGTCGTTAGGGTTCGGGTCAGTTTCGTGTCGTTAGGGTTCGGGTCAGTTTCGTGTCGATCCAATTTCAACCTATTTATTTCATGTCAGTTCGGGTTGTGTCATTTTTTCGTGTCGATCCATTTAGGACAAATGTGACTGACGAGTATTTTTTCGGTTTTCGAGTACGATTTTCTAATACGGTTTTCTGTTTCAACTACAATTTTCTATATCAATATTTCAAATTCTATGTTTGGTTTCCAAATTTCGGTAAGAATTTCGAAAATGATTTTCATTTATATTCTAACTTCAATATTCAATGTTCTTTTTTATTATATTTGAACTTTAAATTCGGTATTTGTTTCGGTTTGAATCAAATTTTGATTTTACCTTTTCATTCAACTTATATAAATAAATATAATAAAAACTATGATGTACTAGTATTCTATCAAGTTCTAATAAATAATGTCATTGAACAATGCAATGATTTAAAATTATTCATCATTAAATAGAATTATGAATCAAATTCAGAATATTAAAGTGCCACCTATCAAGTAATCAAATGTAAAAGTACCAAAATCATATAGTCAAAATAATAAATACCAAAATGACGTACTATTGTCTTAACTGTAAATCTTTTATTGTTTATTTTAAGTTTTAACATTTAAGAGTTTTATATTTTTGTTTGTCCGGTTTTATTGCTCTAAAATGTCACTCTCTTATTTTAATTCACAATCTTCTTTTCAAAATTTAAAT
Organism: Drosophyllum lusitanicum; assembly: GCA_032274825.1. Classification (NCBI taxonomy): domain Eukaryota; kingdom Viridiplantae; phylum Streptophyta; class Magnoliopsida; order Caryophyllales; family Drosophyllaceae; genus Drosophyllum; species Drosophyllum lusitanicum. The sequence goes on along the minus strand of JAUEJL010064848.1, from coordinate 16,097 downwards.
TTTAAGTACTAAAGAAAATTGTATAATGTTATAGTTTACGGGTCACTTTCGGGTTGTCTCGTGTCAACCCACTTTAGGTTCGTGTCACTTTTTTCATGTCGGGTTTCGTGTTGACTTAAATACAGAACCAAAATATAAAAACCGGTACTGGTTCGGTTCGGAAAATTTGATCAATACGCTCATCCCTAGTAAAAATATGAAAATTAACAAATACCACATTTTTAATTTACAATAACAAAAAAAACAATAAACTTTTAAAAACATAACAAAGTCATATTAAAGGACTAGATTTATACACTAGATGCATAATGTATCTTGTCTGACGCAATATGCGTATAATGTGATGTATTGGTTTTTATTTTAGCTATTAGATTAATTTTTTAAAGGCTCAGATCTATTTTTTCTAACGTTCTCTTTTAATCCTACCACTAGTGTAAACCATATTATCTTAGTAAAATACATTACACTCTTAACTAAAATGAGATAAATAAGATAGTAAGTTGGTAGTTTTAAGGAAAAAGCCCTACACAAAGATATGACATATTATTGTATATATACAAGAAATATTGGCAATATGCGCAACATTATTAATGGCGACATCTGGCTAGGTGCACTAGATGTCACCCCTAATAATGTTGCACCTATTGCTCGTGAAAAATGTCTACCTATTTTTCCCACACAAATTTTTAGTGTGTCGCCTCTAATGCCCATGTCTCCCCTAAAGAGTCGTCCATGTTTCCTCTAAAATAATATAAAGATTTTTCCTCCCCTTTTCTTCTTCATTTCTCCTATAAAATCGAATCCAACCTCTTTTTCTCTCAGACCATCACCGATCTATCTCTCAGAGCTCCTTTCTCTTGCTGTCATAGCCTCCATTGCTCGCCACCGTCGCCGTCTTTGCCTTCACTTCTCTCCACCGTTGTTGCCCCTGCTAGTCGGTTGCCACCATCGCTCCATTTTCCTCAATTTCTCTCTATCTAGCTTTGCAATTTGCGTATATTCCATTTTCACATTTTATTCTAACTAAGGTAAAATTTGAGTTCTATGTATTATGTGGTAGTATTGTGTAAGGAACTAAGGATTAAGGGCATCTACATGACTCTATTTTATTGTCTACCTTTGCAAATTTCTAGTATTTTTTTAAGTGTAATCTGAAATTTGATGAGAATTTGTTTGGTTATATTAAGAGGAAAGAAGGTGAACATGCTTTAATTTTTGTTTCTAATTAGCTATTGTTTTTGTTAGTTCTTCTATACTAAATTGAAAATCTTGTGTAAATTGTTAGATTGAATGGTAAAATTCTTGTGTTTTAGGAGTTCTGCTAATTGTGGTGTATGTATATTGTGGATTAGATGGTGGAAATATTGTATTTTGATGGTGTATATATATTGCTATTAGATGGAGTTTTGATCTTACTAAAAATTTGTGGATTAGATGGTAGGATGGTAGAGATATTGTATTTTGATGGTGTATATATATTGCTATTATATATATATATATGTGTGTGTATGATCGAGTTTATGTGTGTTTGTATTGTTTATATATAATTTGTAACTTTGTACATATGTGTGAGTCTTTAAATGACTTGTAACTTTATAAAATTTTATATATAACTTGTAACTTCGTAGATGTTTATGTATAAATTTAACTTTGTAGATGTGTGTGTTGTTTATATAAAACTTTTAACTTTGTAGATGTTTATATATAACTTTGTAGATAATTGTGTTTAAGTATGTTTGTGTTGACGTTTATCGCTGTTATTTTGTTTTATTTGATGGCCGATGTTATGGCCCGAGGCCATGATGGAGATGGCCGTGAGGATCCATCATCTTCAAGTGGTTGAGGTCGTGGTTAGCACGAGATGGATGGTAATTTAATCTTATTATAGTTTCACTATAATTATTCATTTTTGTTATAGTTTATCATGACAAATAGGTTTTAATTGTAATTACAGTTGTACTTCGGCGTAGAAGATGTAAATATAAAAACCTTGCCCTCTTAACCACTAATTCTACAAGGACGACTTCTGCTTCTAGTGCCTACTTCGAGGGACATTCATATACATCACGGTAAATTTACATATTTATTTAGCAAAGTCTAATTAACAATCTATAAATGCACATAGTGTGGTAAATTTGGTTTATGTTGAATATTATTTGTTATAAACTTTGATAACTATTAGTTTGGTATTTTGATTATTGTTTATACTTTGGTAGTTTGATAATGTGTTGGTATGGATCATATTGGTTTGTAATGGATGATAATGGGTAGGTATGGGTAGTACTACTTAAACGACTGCTAATAAGACTTTATGGGATATGCTTACTTGTAATGGGTAACAATGGGTTGTAGCAAGTCATAACTGATACGTATGGGTTGTATTTATTTGAAATGGGTCTATATGGGTTGGTATGAGTCATATTACTTATAACGGGTCATAATGGGTTGGTATAGGTTATATTTACTTATAATGAATCATGGCGCATCTATATGGATAATAATTTACTTGTAATTGGTTATGATGGGTTGGTATCGGTCATATTTACTTGAATAATTCGTAATAAGTCTTTATAAGTCATATTTACTTGTAATAGGTCTATATGGGTTGACATGAGTCATATTTAGTTGTAATGGGTTATAATTGGTCCATATATGTTATATTTACTTGTAATGAATCATGATGCATCTATATGGATAATAATGTACTTGGAATGGGTTATCATGGGTTGGTATGGGTCATATTTACTTGAATGACTCATAATAAGTCTTTTTGGGTCATATTTACTTGTAATGAGTCTGTATGGGTTGATATGAGTCATATTTGCTTGTAATGGGTCAGAATGGGTCGAAATATGTTATATTTACTTGTAATGAATCATGATGCATCTATATGGATAATAATTTACTTGTAATGGGTTATCATAGGTTGGTATGGGTCGCATTTACTTGATGACTCATAATAAGTCTTTTTGGGTCATATTTGCTTGTAAGGGGTTAGAATGATCGACATATGTTATATTTACTTGTAATGAATCATGACATGTCTATATGGATAATAATTTACTTGTAATGGCTTATGATGGGTTGGTACGAGTCGTATGGGTCATATTTACTTGTAAAAGTTCTATGTGGGTTGGTATGAGTCATATATACTTCTAACGAGTTATATTTACTTCTAACAGCTCATGATGGGTAGGTACGGGTCATATTTACTTGTAACAACTCATAATCAGTTATAATTATTTATAACGGGTTGGTTAGTTGTTTTAACTTATAAGTTTACTAATTTATGTAAATATTTATTTTGTAGTTGGATCTTCAAACTTTTCTTAGTAGCCCGGAATTTTTGATGAGAATTATAGAGATAGTTTGATCGTTACCGCCCCACAATAATAACGGGAGGAACGAGGGACGAGGAGAACGACGATAACAATGACGACGAATATTTTATGTTTTATAATTTTAGTGTCTAATAGACATATATTTATGTAACAAATAACAATTAACCCAAGTATTTGAGATTTTGTAATCGTTTGTGGGTTATATATATATATATATATATAAAATATGTAGATTATCTATAATTTTTTGGATATAGTACAAATATATTTGCATATTATAAAAAGGATTATTTGTATTCAAAAAATATTGTAAAAAAAAAGAGTAATGGTGACGACATTAATAGCAGCGACATAGAGCAATAATAGCAACACGAATAGCAACAACGTTAGGGCAATAGCAACGAGGCAATAGCGGCGACGTGTCACCCTAAAGGCAAGAGGCGACTTTCAAGGGCTTCAGTGACGACTTTTGTCGCACCTATTACCCGTATTTCTTGTAGTATATACTTGATAAAAGAAATATAATTCAAATATTTGATATGTAATATCAACTAGTATCTAAGAAAAACTTATTCCAAGGATAAGAAGTCCTAATCATGACTTGAAATATGATTTCTATAGTTTGAAAATCATAAATAAAAGTATATATTACTTCCTTTAAGTAGGTAAGCACTAAAGCCTGTTCTAGTTAGAACCTGCACTAGTAGATGAACTTTTTTAATTAGATTGCTTTTGACGCGTATTCGCCGCATTTTATACCTAACCATTTATCATCCAAATTTATTACTCTTATAAAAGTTGTCAATACTAAGCTCCAGTACGGTATGTTTTGCAGAATTCGAAGGAATAGAATTGAATTGAAATTAAGATTCGTGTTGTATTACGTTTGTTAAACTTGTTTTTGAATGAAATAATTCTTTGGTAATGAAAAGTCCATTTCATAGTTATGCCGAATGGAATTTAAATCAATTTAATTTCTTTGAATTCTACAAAAACAAATTGGACCTAACAAATTTTTTTCTAACGATATTACATCCGTTGGTAAATATGATTCTTCCGTTTATGAAATTGATTTATCCAAGGAATATATATATGTTTTATTAACTTGTAAGATAGCTTTAAATGTGTTGTACCTTATGTGGATGAATCAATTTCATAAGTGGAAGTATCACATCCCTTTAAATTAATTTATTTTTTTAACCGAATTACTAACGGAAAATACTTGCAATCTCTCATGCATGTCAATTTGGCTCCTGCTGCATCCGTATTCAACATGCGAGTTAAATTTTTAACAATGTAACAACAAATGCTATAATAATAATATGATAATAAAATATATAACTGAAGAATAAATTATTAAATTTCATTTTAATCTCAAAAGTCCAATATGTTTAATCACATTTATGGTTCTTAATTAATTCTTGTTTTCAGACAGTAGGAGTGTAGGACCACATTACAAGAATTGTAATGAGCGTGAAAAGAAGGTAGAATCTTTGATGCTTAGTAGCCTTCGGGTTTGTGTGCGATGAAGCTGATACATTGGACTTGTCGAACATTGTCGAAACCAATGATACGGATAAAGGCATTCGGGTATTCCTTCTTGCATTCTTCAAGCTCCTTCAATACTTGTGACGAGTCAGTGCACCCGAACATGGGTAGCTTCCACATTGTCCAGTATCTTCCGTCATAATATCCAGGTGACTGGTTGTTTTTACGGTACACAAACCCGTGTTCCAACTCGAATTCCAAACACACCCACTTGTTGCGAATAAGGTAGTCAACCTCCTTAGCCAATGACGAATTAGACAAAGGTGGAAGGTATGATAGTGTCTCGTACTTCTTCAACCCAACTGGCGGCCACACCTTCATGCACTGAATCTTTCCACCATTGCTAGGGAGAGATGAGAAGTCGTTCGCCTTCTTGGTGACAGGAAAAGCAACATTAGCCTTAAGGCCGGTGAATGGAGCCACCATGCTCGGTTGAGCAGTGGCGGTAACAGCAGAGGAGGTGATTGAGGCCATTTTTAGTGAGTATGATTATGCTTTTGGAACCAAGATCTCTAGCTATATATAGTGGAATGAGGCATATATATAGACAAAACAAATAAATAATACCATTATAATGATAATACTAATATAATCAATCAATCCAATCTATTTGTGATTGTGGCTCATGACCTTACAAGCCTGGTAGCCATTGAGGAGTGATATGTCTAGATAGATAACCATGAACCAAAAGTTTGAGAAGGTAAGGCTAAAGCCCATTCTCACCCCTGAAACTAGATAAACCTTCCACAAGCAAATCTTCATCCTCACAGCCAAATTCACATCTATTTCAAAATATAATTTTATTGAAGTTTATAATTCAATACTTTGTTTAGCTTTTGTAGTTGTTCTGTAATTCGAATGTCTTTCGGAACTTGTTGGTAATGAATGTTCTTACACATGCAGTTCGAAAAAAATGAATGTTTTAACACGCACAAAACAACAACAATATCTAATCCTGCATGGGCGGGGTACGGTTGAACACACACAAATCACATGTATTAGATTTCTAAAAGGTTGAACAATTTTATGTTAGAATCAAGCGATATCAGTATGCAAAAGTTCTTCGATTCCTCAACTACAAGTCTACAACTTACGAAGAACCTTGCTATTTATGTACTTCATACCCCTAACCCGTAAATGATCTCTATATCAATTCAGCTTCTCCTTGAAATGCAATTCAACCCCTTCACCTCGAAATGCAATTCAACCACTATAACAGCCTGGCTGGTTTTGAACAATCTAGTCATTATCAGGTTGGCAGGTTTTTTTTACAGAGATGGATTTTTGTAACTTAGACCGTTGGTTTTAGAAGTCATAAGATGGCCTCAGGTAGCCCCCTTTTGCTATTACCATGAAAAAGCTGTCTATGAATATCACACTTTTGGAGACCAGCTACTGCTTCTGTTTTTGACAATGTTAGAGCTAGCAACGGTTGTAAAATAGATTTGTTATTGGTATCTATATCGTTCTCCATCTTCATTTCTTCCAACAAAGCTTCTCCCGTGTCTATACCTGTTTATAACAACGCAATATGAATCTCGTTCAGATTTGCACAACCAAACACTTGAAACAAAGAAATGTTGCATCAACTGATTGGTAGAGTACTCACCTGCCAGGTACCCACCATGGACATAACCATTAAACTTTTCGCTAGTATGTTCACCCGTGAAAAAAATCCGTCCTATAGGAGCCTAAACAAATATGACAAAGGAAAAATGTTCTTTGAGCTTATGATATAACCCATAAGAAACTATAGTGTAGGATAATAAATATAATACACTGATATGAAAAATATGTAGGGTAGGGTGATAACCTTAATGTTTTCAAGCAATTGAGAATTGGCATAGATAGGGTAGTTGCTGTAACTGCCATGTTGAAATCGATTGTTATACCAGCGTGGCACAAGAATGTCTGTGGCATCTGGAATGTCGGGCCCAAACATGTTCCTAAGGACTTCCATTGCTTCTTTCATTGTTTCTTGGTCTGATTGAGATTCAATGCGTTTGGATTCTCCATTTGTCAATGTTACAACAAGAATGTTTGATCCCGGGTATGCATTTTCCATGTGCTGCGGTGGGTATATAGATGTATTAGAAAACATCTTTCATTGAATTTCATTCATGATCATTCAAGAAAGAACCAAAAGAGCGATATATAATGTCATTCTCTATCTAAATCTAAAATAAAAGGAAGTACATCAAACAAGGAGCATGTCTAATGGCAAGCATCACAATGTAGCAAACTGTAACAATTATTTTTGATAATGATCCCACAAAATATGTGGTGGGCAAGGATTACTTTCCATAACCAAATCAATCAATTTTGCATATTTTCAAAATGTTTACACACTTAAAAGTATGCAGAACTATAAACCAGAGTGGAAGAGTGTACCATGACAGATTTCCTTGTAAGCAATCACATTTTAAAATGTGCAGAACTTGGTTTAAAGTTAAAACTCAACACATGACAGCATGGACAAAATTTATAGATCTTGTGAAGAAATTGACATGTCTAATACTCGAATATCTATGCTTTTAACTTATTTTCTAATCTCCGTATTATCTTTACACCCTCAAAAAACGTGAATATTTGTTCTATACACTTATAGGTGTTAAAAATTTTATCATGCTTATAAACTTGAAATATTTTTATGAAAAGAAAACAAAGTTTTACTAATTTATAGTGCTCGTATTAACCGTGAAAATTCATTTATTTGTTGCATTTTAAGTCAAATAATAGTGCTGTATATGGAAAAAAAAGAGTGGCAACCTTGACATCAGTCATTACATTACCATTTATTATGAGAACATAACACGCTTAGAGGCATTATATCATGAAGTCATCTCATCACTCCACTAGAAATTAGTTGTAACTCACTTGGGAATTAACTTATATAATTTACAATTAGTTATCAATAGTTGAGTATACTCAATTCTAACTACAGGCAGTAGACATAGAGAATAACTGAAACAAACCTGCCAAAATGTGAAGTAGCCTCTTCGTTCATGGGCATATATGAAGAACTCTTTTCCCGGACCACAAGGCCAAAATTTACTTGGAAACTTGAGGAAGATTTTTGTGTACACCATAACATCACATTTGTCAATGGCCTCTGTTTTCCACCTCTGTTTTCATAGACATGAGTTTTGTTACTTGTTTAGCAATTTAAGAAATAAAAATACATCACAACTCACAAGAAGTCCACAGAAAGTAAAGAGAATTTCCTTGCACTCAATCATGGTCCAAAAGAAACAAAAACTCGAGAAGTCGTTGCTTGTACAGGAAGCCTATTATTGTATTTAGAACATGTTAACTACATAACAGGAAGGCTGTTATCTACTTTTACAACTGGTCTAATTTGGTAATTATAATTATTATCTCAAAACCTGGTAGTTAAAATTATAAATAAAAGCTAGATTGGAAATTATGTTGCTTCATTACTTGTAATATGTATGGCATTGATTATTGATTTGGTATATACATGACCTTTCTTTTGCAGATTTGGCAATTTTTATTTGATAAAAATGCTTACATGGAAAGTATTGTATTTCTTATCATCATTATAAATGTTATTCAACAAAAACGACTAAAAACAAAATCAATTCATCTAAGACTCATCATATGCCTATTTGGTTCATGGAATGTGAAAGAATTCATGGGAGTTGGAGCTTCAAATTTCAAAGGAGGCATGTTTGTTGGAAGAATAGGTGGGATTGGAATTTACCAATTCCTTCAAGTTCCTTACACCAAAGGAAGGATCCTTCAAAAGATAGAACTCATGAGTTTCCAGAGATATTTGTTATAATTTTCCAGATATCCTCCTAAACAAAGGAATCCCAACTTTGTATCTTCATTCTTTAACTACGTCCCACGTCGTTGTCATCACTAGTCACCCCAAGCGCCGCATCACTCGCCCTCCAATAAAGATTTCATCCAAGTGTGTGTTATCCTTTGTTGCCCTCTGTGTTTTGGAACCCATAGACTACCTCCACCGGCCACCCAAGAACCGCCTACATCCTCTCCCTTGTTAGGTATGTTCACTTTCTTCATTTGTTCTGGTTTTTTCTTTTGGTTTCTTAGATTTGGTAGGTGTTTTGGGCGGTGAAGGTCGAGCAATTAAAGGTTAACCAGATACCAGTTAGTGATTATTAATTAGCAATTGAAGGATAACCAGACATCAATAAGCAATAAAGGTGACCAGATCACCAGCCAATACCTTTATTGAAAAATTAAGCATAAAATGCTTCCTTAATTACCCTGATTGAATTTAGGCATAGTATCCTAAGCAAACTTACAATTTTCCCTATTACAAACAAGTGAACAACTAAAATTGAGGAACTTTAGGAATGTGTTTAATTGCAAAAAATCATGGGTATATTCTATAGAACCTTTCTGGGAGAACTAGAAAATTAGAAAATACAGTCCAAAGAATTCTCAATTTTCTAATCTGTAACTGCAATTTGAGAAATTTCAGAACATTATTTTTAAACTTTTCGATTAAAAGCTATGTTAATTTTTTCAATACATTTACAGAAACTTCCTCCCATTATCAATCATCGTTACTTTGGCCCTCAGCTCCAACATCCGATGACCACAACAGCCAACATCCGATGACCACAACAGCCATTCCTCCGTTGTAGGCCCCACCCGCCATCCATCACTACCCACCTCCGCTGTCTGTTGTTGCCAACCACCTCTGCCAGCCATCGTTGCAATCCACCTTGACAGCCGACCACCTCCGCTAACTTACATCTGTTGGTAATTTTAATGTAATACTAAGTGATATTAGTGTGACTTGGTAACCGGCTAGATGGTGAGGAGAGCACACTCGTATAAGTTATGTTGAAGTCCTGGACCGAAAAGGCAAAGGTCAAGGCGGCTGCACCCCCTTGCGGGGTCCTATTCCTATAGCGGCGCCCCTAGTGGGTTAAGGAGTAAAGCCCCTTGTGTTGGTCCTACTAGTTTCGGTTTTATTCGATTAATTGGTTATTTCGCTTACCCCTTCTATAAAGTATTTAAAGATATAGATTACTGGGAATTTACACAACTGTCCAAAAAAGTATTATAAATATGAAAAACTAATATATAGAACTCCTAATATAATGTGGGCAAGAAATATCGCTTTCTGAATGAAATTGCTATCATATTAAAACCAGCTGATGCATCCACAGCATTGACAGAATACTGTGGAACATGTAATTGGCCACTGTATCAATTAGACTATGATCATATTAAAAAAATTGAGTCCTAAATCTCCAATTACTAACATGCATATGGTCCATGATGCTAACCAGTTTAACCTAATGTGCTCATTAAAAAAGGCAAATATTTTGGAACCTAGTTATACACATCAAACCTTTCGTGAAACAACTGGAATCTGACTCAGTTGGGACCCAGTTGGGATATGGGGGAACAAAAGATCCAGGGCTGGTTCCAGAAATGAATCTTGCTACAACATGTGAACGTTTTTTTCAGAATTATTCTAAATACTGAAAGCACCTAGCTACGTATAAGGACAGGTAACAAAAATGGTAGTTTCCTAAATCTGATCACGATTTGGACCATTCTAAGCTGGTTGCTAGCTACAAGTTTCATAGTGTACGCCCTCTAATTCCACCATAGGCATGTCCATTGGGTAAACAACAAACACAAGTGGCACCTTATCATAGACATAAACAGGAGTAACGTACTCCAATAACACTATCAAAACCTGTTAGATAGATTGACCGAAACTCTTACTCATGTTGGTGAATTTCATAATAATTTGAATAATTAATTAGAACTCCATTGTCCTAAAATAAACGCAATATATTTCTTGCTAATTGTCTTAAATTTGAATACAATATGTAGTTAGTATTTGTAACAAAGGTTCTGATAATTAAGTTTCTTTTAATTTATCATTTTCAATGTTTTGCATTACGTAAACGCTGTGAAGGTATTATTAGAAATAATGTGTATTAGGGTTTAATTAGTATAATATGACTTATATGGTTACATTTGTATAATTAGTTATCAATGAAATACAAAAAACTTATAATTATTCTACAGGCGTATCTATTGTGGCATTCAACCAAAATGTGTATAATTTAAGATGTGCATGAGTTTCCTAGTTAAAAAACCATTAACGATTACCTTTATTTCTTGATAAGTTTCTTTTTTTGCATGTTGATAGGTTAATTAACACACTTAAGCAAATGGTATTTGATCCACCGGTATCCGGTGTTTAAGATAATCCCCAAGGTCTTGAGTTCAATTCTTATAGTGGACAACGTGTATGTAGATTTAATAGTAGGTTTAGGGAATGCGTGAGTTTTGATATATAATCTTTAATCTTTAATATATATTAAAATAAAAGAGATTATGATGTCATCATTCTATTTTTTAAAACTTTTTCCATCAATCACCCATTTTATTTTCTCAAATGGCTTACAAATGATTGTTTTCTCAAATGCCAATTTTTAGGTAATTTAGATTTTTAACACTTAATTATCTTAACAAAAATATTTATTTGAATCATTTAGTAGATACATCTACCTATTTTCGTGGTTATTTATATAAACAGGTATACCAATTAGATTAAATTAAAAAAATTCATATTTGATTATAAAGAGGTTCTACAAAAAAATTGATGATGAGTTAGTAAAATTCTATAACACATATAGTCAACTTTTACATAAATATATAGGCTATATATAATATAGTTCGATCCCATATACTTATTAAATATGGAATGTATTACCATCTAAATCTCAAGATGAAATGCTTATGGGTTGGCCTTAATTAATCGTCTAGGATTAAAAAATGTGAGGAGGGTACTGTGTTTCGGGTCAGCTACTCTGATATATTATCACACGAAAACATCAGAAGTCAACGATGCTATATGAAAGGACATGAGAGACAACGGGGATACAACACATATGAATTTGTTAATTATATTCATAACTAATAAATAATAAATAAGTGAACAGAGGGAGAGTGTAGGATTCTCACAGGCAAGTGGGGATTGAAAGAGATGAGGTGGCTTTGAAGGACGCCAATACTAACGGACAAAATTACGTAATTTGCTTCGTAAACGCGACCATCTTCCGTTCTTACGGTAACGCCGTCCCTCGAGTGCTGTAATTCTCGAACAACCTGTTAATTTCCATCATTAAAACATGCATGCACGTAATAAGTCGATCGAGATAACAGGCACCATTGATTCTTATAAAAAAGTCAAACAGATCAATGAGATTAGAGCCTATATAGCAACTATATTTAATTGCATACATGTCTAGGAAAAAGTGTAATCTGATTTTTTTCTGAATATTTTCACTAAACCATTACTAATTTCCTCTGTTTTCAATTACAACTACTGCATTGAGCACTGGAAAAAAGCATTTTTCAAACAACTGTTTTATATTTTAATATAAATTAGATCTCGACCTATATATCTCAAGTAAATCAAAATGTATATATTTAGTCTTAGTCTTTAGTTATCTTTATTTTAAAAAGGATTTTCCTGCTTTCACAGGTCGTCAATACTCCCCGGGCCATGGAGGCTTAGAGGATGCGATCGAGACTTTCAGCAGCCTATATATCGGTAGACACATCCCATGTATAAAACATTTGAGTTGTATTTTTTAAAACACAAATGATTTTTTGAACACTAAAATACAACCATACTCTAACATAGTCTAAACTTTTTCCATAATAAAACTAGAACGTACCCATAGGCTGGTACTACCGAGTCACAAGCCCTTTGGTTAAAAACACTCGTGGTAATGTATTAATATTGACATATGGCCTTTAATACTTTATGACGTTTCATTTTTCATGTAATCAGTTGATAGCATTTCTGTCCTTCAATTTTCAAAATCAGTGGAACCAGAGATCACAAGCTGTATGCTAGCTAATAAAACAAACGACTAACTGGCAGAAAAAACAACTCTCAAATCTCAATCATATCAACAGTGTCGACTACGTACTAACCGTGTTTAGTTTGAGACGATTGTCCAAGATTTTGCCATCCGACGTAAATAAGAATTCCTCCGCCATTTTGTACAGTAAATACTCGTAACCTCTTTCATCCGCCACTAAAAATTCCCTCTCTCCGAAGTCCACGTATGTTGATATTGGCTCAACCTCTGCATAATAAAATTTCACATATTTTATTACCCATGCCATGCATCTTAATTAATCAATATATTTATCTTAAAATGCATGCCTTAATTAGTGTTAAATATATACTATCCAGAAAGCATAAAAAGCCGTCAAAAACCGCGTGCCAGGAGCCAAATGGAAGTGTGTATATATATAATGAAATCTTTGGCATATTATTGGTTACACACCCAACCTATTAAAATAATGTACCACGTACCTTGTTCAAAGACTTTCATTTTGCGAATTTAATTTTACGCAAAACGTTCGAGTTAGCGCCATTTGCTTGGATATGATCTTGTCGTATCATTTTACTTATAAAAGTTTAGCTTCTTGATGTGATGTCCATAAAAATGATATTCGTAAATTTTCTTTTCTTTTTTTGGTGGGGTTAGCGGTTGGTCAGAGGAAGGAAGTAACGAATCAAGAAAAAAAGTGGGTAATTAAATGTAAATTGTAAAGTGATCGTGTGGGGAACTGACCAGCCATTTCGAAATCATGAAGTATAAAATCAATTGCCAGCTCAATAGGCGTTTCCGGTGTGCTGAAAAGAAGTAACAAATATGAATCAGTTAGCATGAAGTATTAAAAAAGAACTTTATTATTATTATTAATATTAATATTTATTATTATTTAAACGAGGAAGGTATAGAAGAGAAAAAGATATACGTGAAGGGGAAAAAAGCCAAAACGCAAAGACGAAGACTGTGTTTACGTAAGCGTGAAAACGATAAGAGAGACTTACGTGGAAAGCTTCGGAACATCGGACACGTCAGCAGTAAGAAGACTGTCCTGATCGGTGCGTAGCTTTTGAATCGCCGACTCCACCGCCTTCTTATACGTGTCAGCGGCCACCCCACTCGGAAATATCTTACCACTACAAAATATCAACAAAATTAAGAGAACGCATAATCTGAAATCTGAATCGATCAATTGATTTCGTCACGATTAAATCATCTTCATATGTTTAGATAACCGAATCACAAACTTCAAACAGATGAATTAATTTTGTTGATAAGATCATAAGATAATCATACAATTAACGATTGAGAAATGAATGATTACAGGAAATTAGCTAATTAATGTTATATTTTATGTAAATCAATCGCCTAATCGGTGTAGATAATTGAAATTACGAGTGGGTTGCGTTTTCAATCGATCGAATTCGTTGGAAAGTGAAGAGATCGATGACATTCACATTACCTTGGATCGTAAATATTGTAACGAGCATTGCTGTAATCAGAGAAGCAGGTACGAAGACCAGATTGAACAGCGAGCTCCCAAACAGGATTCGATTCTTTTCCACCGACACCGGCGATCCAACCGGCACCAAGCTCCACCGATACACTTCCGAAATTATGTTTCTTAATCCTTCCTCCGATGCTATCCGATGCTTCTAGAATCAAAATGTCCTCTACTCCATTCTTCGCTAATACCTTCGCTGCCGATATGCCTATACGCATATATACATATAATAATCACATTCACTCGCAAATGTATACAAATCGATAGATAGATAGATAGATATACGTGAATTTATTGTCGCACCTGAAATTCCAGCTCCGATGATGATAACCGAACACCGATTTGGAGATTCCATGGAAGCTTTGTGTGTGTGTGTGAGAGAGAGAGAGAGAAAGGTGGGAAGAAAATGAATTGATGATGGCTTAAATAGTCATTTGGTTTTGGAAGTTGTACTAGACTGCGACCACGAATTTTATAATCTGGAATAGCCGAGCTTGGGTGAATTGACACGTCATTTCCTTAGAACATCAACGGCCCAGATTCCATGCTAACTGCTCGTGCGTTGGTAGATTTTGTACTCTCGCGTCCTTTAAAAAAATATATATTTTCCATCTTTTATTTTAAATTATTTTAGAACATTATATATTTTTATACAAGATTTAATATATTCTCTTATTTTTCTTTCTAATTATCCTCTTATTTAGAAAATCAACAAAACTGACAAAATTAATAGAGAAAGTAAGAAAAGTTAATTAAAAATTTAACATTCTTCCTCTTACAAAATTTAAGACTACTTAATTTTAATTAATACATATTTTTATATAAACAATACAAACCCTTAATGCAATAACTCAATCAATGATCTTCTTAATTATCTTAACTAATATATGGTAATTATTGTTTTACAACATATTAAAATGACACCAATAATTTAATTAATCTAATTTGGTTAAATCACTCTCATTGAAATAATTTCCATGACTAAGATATTGTTCTCTATAAATTTTTAATAATTATATATAACATTTTTCTTTATTTTATTAATTTTCAAAAAATATTTTTTATGGGAAAAAAGAGAATAAAAAAAGGAGAAAGAAAACTGAAGTGTTGTCAAACATAAACAATTGCTGACACCTCGAACATGTTATCAAACATAAATATTTTTCACCGTTATATTAAATTTTAAGAAAATAATTTTTGTAATTTCTCATAATTGTAAACTTGTATAGAAATAATCAAAACTATTAAAAATTATGTAATTATTGTTTAATCTTCTATATATTCTATTAAAATAAATATATGTTTTGCCATATGTAGTCCGTATATTCAACCTAAATTTTCTTTTCCATATGTCATTTATATACTCTTTTTGACTTATGCCATTCTATTAGGCATTAGCTTGCAATTATCTTTTATTTTTTAATATATCATTCCATTATTTTTTTTTACTTATTTTCATACTTACAAGATCAACACAAGTGTCAAAATCAATCAAGAAGATAGGGAAAGAGAATTAGTGGATTTCAATGTCATCTTATGGTTGAGTAAAATGATGAATTAGAAAGAAATAATATGAGTATATATTATTTATTTGAGTCTTAATTCTTGATTCATCGTTTTGCATTTATTGCTTCACATCAACTTTAAGCTTCATCATCGGCAAGCAACTCATACCACCCTCATAGAATAGTACTTAGACCCTGCGTTATACATTACCCGATGGCATCGGGTTCCTTCGAGTAGCAACGGGAACACCATTACGCCTAAATCGGGTAGCCATTCGGGTTGGTGGCATCGGGTTCTTTTACTCGGCCGAGAAAATCC
>JAUEJL010064837.1:0-17668 GCA_032274825.1 Drosophyllum lusitanicum | reverse complement strand
CTTCAAATCAGGTGAAACATATATTCAATGCATAACTCATTATCATAAACATGATAATATACAATAACAATTCACAACGATGCCATAAATATATATAAAACATAGTTCATAACAAACAATTGATGACTTGCACGTTTAAAAGCAGTTTGTGTATCCGCAGGGCACAACTCACCTTTTTGAAGTGATGAGAATCACTTCTAATCCAAATCAAAGCTATCAATCACTTGCACAAGGTCCTAATATCACATACATAATGTTAACTTGGTTAAGTTAACCAAAAATTGAGGTTCCTTTAAGAGCATAGGCTCAAAACCAAACTTAAACACTCATTTCGGGTCTTTAAGACTCTATATAAACTTCCTATAACCACTAGAATCAATTCCCAATCAAATACAAGGTCAAATGGGGTAAAAACAATGATTTTGGAGGTTTCAGGGTGGCTCGCGCCGCGAGAAAATCCTTGGAAAACATCAAGTTCTTGTCGGAATGGCTTGCGCTGCGACCCACATGGCCCGCGCCGCGAGCCCGCGTGAACAGTGTTCTGCAGCTTGTTTTTAACATCAATCCGACCAAAAATCCAATTTTTACCAATTCCAACTTACTTTCAACATACCAAAGACTCAATCAACCCTTTATAACAACAAAACACCAACACTTAACAACATTTTAATCATCAAAACCCTAACTTCAACAATTTCCCCAAATTTGACCCATTAACCAAAATAAATCACAAATTCAACCATAAACTACCATAAACAATCACCATAACCAAAATCAAACACAATTTCAAGTGAGAACTTACTTGATTGCAACACCCACTTGGCTAGTTTACTTTCTTTGTCAAATCCAAGCTCAAGGATGAAGAAGATGATGAACAAACACCCCAAATCTTGAATTTAATCACATAAACCACCCAACTTTTCCTTTGATTTCCTCCTTCTTCTCTTACACTCTCTAGAACTCTCTCTTTGCTCTCCCACGTTTTTACAGCCATAAAAAATTGGGAGTCTTTGACTTCCATTTGACTATTATACACCTACACACATTTATTTATACATTTGGTCCTCGAACTTTCTTTCCCTTTACATTTTATTACCAATATCAAGTTGTATTATATATATATACACTACATGCCACACTTAAATAATATCAATAACACATAATTTTACTAATTCTTCAATTAAACTTGCATTTTATATAATTTTCAGAAATACGGGTATTACACCTTCCAATACATTTTGTAAGATCATTAACCTTATGCGATCTCGGATACAATATTTGATTGTTTGAAAACATCACATGTGTAACCCTTTACACATAAATCTCTATCTAAACAATAACATCCTTATTATGGCTCAAGCACTCATAAGTATATATTTAATAGTATTCCTGGTAACACATAGCAGGATCCAACTATGTATTTGGTAATACTCAATATACAAGATAAGCACGCCGCCCGCCTGCTGGCCGGGCGAATCTCAGTTCTCTTCCGGTCAGACATTAAGTCTTCTGGAATGACTTTTAGTTTCCTTGGTTTAAGCGGTGTATGTAATAAAAAAAATATCCTCGCGCATCAAGGCTAGAGTGGAGGTGCAACAATAGTAGAAGCTGGAGATGCAATAATAGCTGGATTTCTCTTTCTTTCTATTGAGCGTCGGTACTTTTTGAGTCTGTCTCCGTAGGCGTGCAAAACAACGGAGCCACTGCTCCCCTAATGTTTAGCATGCATAACGAATCTATTTACCTAAATAAAATTTGTCATATTTTTTTTTCCCAAAATGGGTTGAGTAACGATCAGTTTTTATGCTAAGTGACAGATGTATGAATAAAGGAGCAAAGCTGACTCAACTGGACAGAAGAGGTTGTTTAACAACCGAGATAGGCACCGTGAAGGAAGAACTTCAAAAAGTAGAAAAATCTCATAGAATTCTATATCTTGAATTTCTTCAAACAGCTATCACTAGTGCACATTATGCCGCAATCTGGTACCCTAGTAGAACTTTCCTTAAATGTCATGTTTCAAGATTATAGGCTTATTTCTTCTGTCTATCATTTGAGATGATTTCCAAGCTAAGAATCACCATCTTACAAGGTTTAAAAAGAGTTATAATAATCATTATGTCTCCTACATAATTAGAGACAAATATTACTACGCATTGCTAGTACTATTTTGGACAATTGTCATATCTATAACTATTTGACAATAAACCAAGCAAGTTGATTTTAGTCATTCATAGATTCCATGATGAGATGCTTACTATAGTCCCCAAATGGATTCTTTTCAACTAACATATTTAAAACACTTGGTATGATGCTTTAGTTATATCAATAATTTGTCCTAGCTTGAATTTCTAAAAAGAAAATAGCATTCATACTCACTTGCCAATAAAAGATAGTAAACTATAGTTGTATTACAAAGTGTATTCCAATTAGTTCAATCTTAACCAACAAGAAGTTTTACTCATAATGAATACAATGAGTTGCTAGAAAACTTTATTGTTGGTAATGTATGTGCATGTGTCTACTTTTTGTCCATGATAATTGTTTCCTAAAGATTAATTGCATCTATGTTATTCGTAGGTGAAATTACCAAGTTCTAAAACTTGTTTCTTATACATGATGTGCATCTCAATATTCATGATCCGATGCAATAATCAAATTGCATACCAGTAGCAGACGTCATCACAATGACTCGTTTAATTATTACTTGATGCGAGAACTGATATTTTTCGGATCTTTCATAATTTCTACCAATCTCATGAACAAGTACCTTCATAGTTGATTACTAGCACCAACCATAGATGTTGCTTATCTTATTTCTGAAAATTTACAATGCCCTCACTAATTCTTATGGAATAAAAAAACCTTTCATAAAAGAATCATATTAAGCAACAACCAAGTTGTTATTAATGAAGGCTTGCAAGAATAGATCCTTACAATGTGTCTAAGCAAGATTCTTAAGATTGTCGATGTCATTAGGACATTACAATCTTAAATAACATAAGATAAACTTTGAACCCATTTCAATCTATATTAAATATAGACTCTTATTCATCATTCAAGTTGGTATCAGATAAAACCATGATGTTCAAATATTTGCTAACTCGATAGGATGGAATAGCATACATACATATATATAGGGGAGGGTTCAGACAAAAATTGTTTTTCGTACGAGAACTGCGAAAACCAATATTGGCCTTTCATTTTAGATAATGGAATTCATTGATGAAGAGCGTAGGGGGATTGAGTGTGGCAGGGTGCATGTAAGAAATTCATGGGTGGGCAATCCAATTGAAGGAGGGGGAATTAGACGGCTAAGATAGGTTCTCGCGGTTCTTGTACGAAAAACAGTTCTCGTTTGAACTTTTGCCTATATATATACATATTATCCTTCCTAGCTGAAATAGTACTTTATTATGCATCTTTTTGAACAAGTCAAAATTTTCATATACATATGTCTATCAAGTAGACATGCATCAATCTTCATTGCCACATAACTGAAAAGCTAGCATACACCAAGTGTTTCAGTCTTGCAATTACATATCCTAATCATCAAAAATGGTAAAAGGATTGTAGCAATTATCTTACCAATTGTAAGATTTGCCCATCATCCAACTCCAAAGTCAATGATTTCAAGGTTCTATCCACTTGCACTTTGATCATGCAATTCTTAACAATTTGTATCAATAATATGCAAATATCAAATTACACACATTCTGTAAAAAAATTAAGGCATGCGATAAAAGGTTGAGAAATAGTCTTAATTCAAAAATTCATCATATTTATCACTTTGATGAAGTTTCATCCGTCAAACTGATTTCAATGTCCCCGATCGCAATAGAGGTAGCAGGTAGCTCATTGTCATGGTCCGTATCATGTTTAATTTCTTCCATTAGTCCACTATCTTGTATTCCTATAGATTTAAAACAATATTTTAAAATCAATGTCATATACCAATAATAGGATAGCGGAAAATCTATCATATAGATACCTGAAGAGCTGGCCACACCCGATCTTCTTTGTTTCAACTCTTCAAAGTAAAGCTTGTAGTTTCTTTGTTTCACTTATCATTCTTGATAGACTCAATATGCTCACCCTCATGTTGAAATGATTCGATTACCCTTCCAATTTCAATCAACATTTGACTTTCCTTGTGTTTCTTCTCAAAAGCAAGAAGCATCATATGCAACTCACTTATAGAGGTTCCTTATCATTATTGATAAACTTGTCAACAAATGGATCAAATGATTCCGGCGATGATCTTAAAATCATGTCCTTGACGAATTCTTGACTTAAGAGAGCAGACATAAGTTCACAAGGCGTCCTACGAGATTCCTCATCATAGTGATGTTGACATCGAGAGGCTCACCTAAGCCAATTAACAAGAGCCTAAGATTCGTGTCACCTCAAAAGTTCTTGTCTCGCATGTAAGAACCACTTCTTTAATTATATCAACATATTATATGCTTCCAAATAGTCAGGTTCCTTTAAAAGCTCCAACTCTATGGAATTAATCATGAGAATTTTCACACTAGTAGCATCATCTGAATGCTACGATTTCTTCTCGTCCTCGATTAATTGGAAACAATTGGAAAGGTTTTCTCTATTATGTACGTATGATAACATCTTTAGATGGTTCAATTGGAAAGGTTGTCTCTATTATGTACGATTTCTTCTCATCCTCGAGAACACTTCACAAGTTACGATACGAGACAAGAAAATTCGTATGGTAATTTGTTCTTCAAAGAACGGATCGCAAATCTAAGTTAACGTCCATCTAGAAAATCTTAAAATCAAGTCTAAGTATTTTTTATATTTATTCTTTAGAAAAAATTACTCATTCATTTAATTTATTAAAACATTAATTACTAAATGCTATGATCCAAGTTACTCTTAACTCAAATGGTTGGCTAAGCACTATCTACTTGAGCTAAGTCAACAAGGTAGGTAACATGTACCAATTGCATCACTATGCAATTCCTAAATCATTAAGGATATGAGACAACAATTGTAAATTGGCATGTTTGATCTCATCTATGTCTTGGGTTTCTTATAGTTGGCTAATCACTATCTATAAGATGGCCCAATTAAGTCGTGTCTGGCCAGGAAATCGCGAACCATCACCTCAGTCATCAAAAGACATTCCAAGTGGTTGGATAAGCACTATCAACAAAGTGTACAAGTAATAAGCAAGTGTCTTAAAATTGGATGACATGGACTTACATTCAAAAAGAGGTTTTTATACGTTTTTGCATGGTTATAAAAATATAAAACAAAAGGGAGTCGTGTAACAAATATTTCATGCATACAATCATAAGTTACAAGTTTTATAGTAAAATCATATTTTAAACGTTTTATATTAACGTGTGTTGATTAACCGTTCGAATAACAAATTTTAGCTTATAATAAAACTCCTTTAATTATTTAGTGAGTTACGGGGAGTTCTGCTAAGTTTTAAAATAAAATTGAACAAAACTCATTACGTATATATTAAGTTTGACGACGATACGTTATTAGAACACGTACTCCTTTTATATAAAACTCGTTTTAGTCCTTACAAGAAAACGTCAAAATAAATATATTTACCAAACTCCGAAGTTACATTTTATTTTATATAAAACATTATCTAGCATGTGAAAATCTGATCAACCATGCAAGATATATATATATATATATATATATATATATATATAGTTATTACGAGTACCATCTCTAACCATCATTAATGACTTATTAATAAGGGTATTTTGGTCATTTATATATTTACCTAACCGTAAATTGCGTCTGGATATATGGGTCGTTATTAGATTGACTTAATTACCCAAAATAACCCTCATTAATGAGTCGTCATTAGTCAATAATGAGCCGCCAAAATTATTAGCCATTAATTTATTTTAATCAAGAGTCAAGATTAGTTATCGCGATACTCGGAATAAGAACGGTTCTCAAATAGACCATCCCATATACATATACATATACATATACATATACATATACATATACATATATATATATATATATATATATATATATATATAATGTGCATGGCCAAGCCTTTCTAATCAATTTTCGCAAGCCAAACGAAAAATCGAGTCAATTCTAAAGGAGGAAACAAATATCCACAAATGATGATCTTGAAGCTCCCACTTGACTTGATAACGTTTGTCTTGCAAACACTTCCAAAAACCATGGTTCTTGCTTCCACAAAAGAATGTCTCCAACTTGGTCATCTCCATATTGTTACACTTACAAAATATAAAACTAGTCTAAACTATAACTTCTACAAAATAACAAGATGATAGAATAAATTATTATTTCATACCAAATGAAAATAATACAATACAACCAAATTGAATGTGTCAAAACAACGAACACATCACATAATAGGTCATGTCTTGCTATGCACCAAACAACACACATAAAATAACAACATTTGTTACTAGGAAACTTTATAAAAGAGATCTACACCATTTGTACCATAGTGTCCATTTTTTTATAAACAAGAAAGTATAAATTTCTTTAAATAAAATTTCTTAAACATGCATAAGTAGCTTTGATACTACCACCAATGAGGTTTGGTTGGTTTTATAAAATCTATTTAGCAACGAAAGTATGAACAACAATTTTAATTAACTCTTTTAAAATTCCTCACTAAAGATCCATATGCATGAACTAAGAAAACAATATATAAAAACAACCACTAACCATAGGGTGTTTATAGAAATTACAATCTTTGTAGCGTATGTTCACCATTAGTGAAGATGATCAACAAGGAATTAATTGTAACTTCCCTCCAAGGTATGCACACTAGCAAATGACTACAACACCAATGGCTTGCTAGCTCCTCCAAATCTTTCATAATCTTGAAACTTTTAGTAACTTAACAACTCTTTCTTAATTACTGCAAGAATAGACTTACAATATATATATATATATATAAATATATGTTGTTGGCTACCAAAGAAGACTAGTATGACATCAAGAACAACCGTGTTCATGTCTTCATACTTTCAAAGATGAAAACCAAGGAAAAAAGAAAAGTGAAGTCTCTCAAGAACAACAATATTAACACACTTCCTTGTAAGTTAAAACAACCAACAACAAGGAGGCCAGCCTTCCTTGTAAGGCCAAGACCCTCAAAAAAGGAGGGGTCCTTTCTTAGTGTGATGCTACAAGTATTCTCCATTACCATACCAAGTGTTGGTGCAAGATCAAATACAAATGAACCCCTTTCTTTAATCATATTTTAAGGAAATACTAGAAGTTGGTAGCATGATATAAAATACATATCCATGTCTTTTAAATACAACATATATATTTAATTGCAAATAACAAGCTTGCTTGAATTTAAATTATCATATATACATATATATATATATATATATATATATAAAAGATTGTTATTGTTTGAACAATTATACACATCTATATACATAATTATATGATTATTATTTCTCATAAATAAATAAATAAATAATAATAAATATATTTTAGATTTGGAAACATATTAAATACATAATTGGTATCCATTTGCTATTTGTGTATAACCATATGGGTTCACTTATTATTAGCAATATCGTCGTAAATTGCGTCTTAAGTATATATAACCAAAATGTAGAACATTGTTTTGGTGTGCTAAAACAATGTAGACATAGACACATAATACAAAAACCGGAAAGATCGTGACACCTGAAAAAATATGTAAAGTAATGTACGTTTGCATCATATTACACAATATGATATGATATTAAAAAATGAAGGTAACACGATTTGTCGTTTCGATGAAAACGACATTCAAGTTGACGAGAAAAATGATGAAGAGATTAGTGAGGAACAATTCGAAGCTAATTTTCAAGAAGTCCGAAACCAAGAAACACATCATAAACTTCAGACGTATATAATCTAACACATTTCACGGCTTCTAAGGAACAAAAGCAACTATTTTTTCGAAAATTATGCAATCTTTTTATTTTATTATTTTTTATTATGTAAGGTTATAATGTTAGTTTAATTTATTAAATATAAATCTTATATTATTCTTCTATTGGATTAAAAATTATTTATAAAAAATAAATTACTTAAATTAATAATAGTTATAATAAAAAAAATATAAATAGATGAAAGATGAGATGATTGTGTTGAGGAATGAGATGAAATGGGATGGACTCTTAAAAGGGAAATATAATGGACTTTTGTCACATTTTGTCCACTAAAAGAAAGTCGAAGGGGGTTAAGTGTTATTGTAAACAAAACGAGGATAAATAAACATTTTACCTTTATTTTTTTCACTCTCCTTGTTGGGCCACCTATTTCTCTCTCTCTCTCCGGAGATTGAGATTCCGCAACCGCCGAACTGACACCATGGCCTTCGCCGCTGCCGGCCGAAACCATCACCGCCCCATCGCTGCTGTCTACCAACTCCACCGCTGCAGACCAACATCAAGACAATCTCGGCGTCTCACCACCCCCCATCCTCGTTTCCGACCAAGATCGAGACCATCGCCGGTTTCGTAAAAGAGTTAATTGATTTAGGTTTGTAGTTTCTAATTTGGGTTTTATGATACATACATTTATTTTGGGTTTCTTCTTGATAGAATCAAGGTCAGCGGCAATGCTGGTATATTGAAAAGAACAAGATGTCTGTCGCCGGCGACCACAACTTCTCGAAAAGGTACCTAAAATACTTGAGAAATAAATAGTTGAAGAAGCATAATTAATGTTGAGGACTGGCTTCATGTAATTGCTTCTAACAAAGATCGTAATGTTCATGAGCTGTGATGATACTTCAACATTGCTGATAACCAGGATTAGGAGGAAAGGGCATCGACTATGTTTAACAGTCTAAGACTTCCAATATATACATTCATCTGAATCATATATCTTTTCTTCTTTTTTTCTACAAATTGTTTTTTTTAAATAAATTTCTTTAAAATAAAGTTTAACTTGGTTTTTTCCCCTTGATATGACGCTTTAGAGAGGGTGTACCATGTATGTGTTTTTTGTTTAGATTCTGTATAAAGGTTTATTTCTTCAAAATGTATTAAATTATACCTCAAATGTTAATGTGTGTATCCACCTTTCAAAAATGCTATTATTTGTATCAAACTTTCAAAAAATATGTTATTGTATGTATTAAACTTCTTATTATATGTACTAAACTTAAACTTTTTTTGTTTTTTTATGTAATCAAAATACATACAATAACAACAAATTAAAAGTTCAATACACACAATAGCATTTTTGGAAGGTGGATACACACATTAACATTTGAGGTATAGTTTAATACATTTTGAAGAAGTAAACCCTAAGAAAAAAAGACGTGTGCTGTTGCATCATCTAAATCTAAGTTAGGTGTTATTACACAACGAAGTATAATTTTGTCATTTCAATATTTACGTATTAAAGAATTAATTGAGTATGACAACACCTAACTTAAATGCTGTTAGCGCGTATAATTTTATCTTAATAAAAACAAAACAAAAAATAGCATCTGCAGTCTGCTATAAACAAAAGCCATCTTTCAGAGATATACCATCACACACCTTTAACAGTTAGATAAGTTGGAGAAATGGTATCTAATCTTAACATCACTTAAGTTAACTTATATTACATTCGTAAACCATTTAAAAAAGTAGTTCCGTCATTATAATATATACTTATTCAAATGGTTTGTGAATGTAACATAACTTAAGTTAGGTGATCTTAACATTATGTATCAAATCTCCAAACAAGCATAAAAGCTCTGTTAAGACATGTTGAGGTAAATTTATATTGTCCTAAGGAATTCTTCCTAATTATCCTTCTTACAGCAAGTATCAAAGTCAATATATTAGATGAGAAAAAAGAACCGGTACATGTCAAATATCATTTTACATATTGAGTGTGCATGTGAGTCTTTGTGCTTAGTATTTTCAAAGGCTGTTTCATATGACTCAGAACATATGACCCGCTTGGACAAGAAGAAATCTTTATGCATGATTACTACAGCGGTTTTAAGTCGAAACCTCCTGTGTGAGTCTTTGTGCATGGTAATGGTATTGCCAAAGGAGGTGAATATCTAACCCAAACCCATGATTTAAAGAGAAGCAAACCCTTTCCCTTCAAAAAGCTATTCAGGGATGAATTCAACCATACCTGCAAGGCTGCAAACTCCATAAATTTGCAGCTGACTGAGATAATTAGCTAAGCTTCATAGATTCTCAAACCTTTTCATACACACAATTAAAACCAAAAACACAGAAGTACAGAACCAAAAGCTACAAGAAAATAACACAGAGGCTTGCAGGATATATTGAAATATGAAAAGTTGTTATTGAACACTAATTTACAGTACTCAAACTAAAAAGACCCATTATGGGTTGATTACCATGTAAATATCAAGAAAAACATTATCAAACACAACTAAGATGCAACATCACCTTTAGCCGAAAACAATCATAAACTTTGTGTACTTTGTTTCCTACTTATTTTGCACCTCCGTTTCCACGCCTAAACCATACAAAACACCCGCATACTTCTCTGTTGATCCACTGAAGTAACTTTCTTTCAGTTTCTTGAAAGCATGAAAGGTAAGCAAACTATCAGATCCTGCTTGATGGCAAATGCCGATTCTTTTAACTTCCAAGATCTCTGCGAGTTTATTCAAACCTCCATGAAGATGATTACAAAACCTCATCAAATGTTTGATATCATACACCATTGGAAAGTAAATCTTGATCAAATTGAAGAAGCCCACTTGAGATTCGGGCAATTCTTTTCGAGTTAATAACTTAAGCAAGTACCCGAAATCATATCCACTATGAAAAGTTACCCAACAAACATTAGGATTCAAAACAATCCCAGATGACATCAAAAGCTCCCCAAATCGATTAGCATCAATACCCATTTCAGTGATGTTCTTGAAATCAATACCACATTGTTTCAACATCTCGATTGAATCATTAGCAAAGATATCTTCATTCACGTTAAATTCCCGGAAATTGAACTGCCAAATGCAGTGTTTATCAGTCCCACAAGTGGGAAGATTACCATTCTCATCGGAAAACGTCAAACCCAATTGAATCAACTTCAACATATCAACATTATCCTTCAATGTCTGATAATTATAATCATTAATGTTCTTGAATTGTGCCAGAGGGCGAAGCACAACACCAGGAAACTCTGTATCCATTGCTATATAAGGGTAGTCATCAACAATTTCTCGAATCAAAGCAAACTCTTCTTCGAGATTATCATTCCAAACCTCTCTAATTTCAACAGAATCAGTTCTGGGTAACAGAGCAGACATATTTAACTCTAACGATTTCCACTTTCCACTAAATTCCGGGCCAGATCTGCAATACCCAGAAAAAGAAAAACAAAAAACGAAAAACCCTTATCTCAAATCCAAACACAGAAATCAAAACAGGAAAAGATGTAAAACTTTCGGTTACAATAGATCCAGAAGATCGAGAACCAAAATTAAGTGTATACAGCCATACAGGTATGTATTTCAAGATTGCGAAGAGATCTTACCTGTGAAAAGATCTTGTAGATGTAAATCACTTTAATCTTGTTTCTGTTTTTGGAGATTGAAAGTATTTGATCAATGATTTGCAGGATTCAAAGGGTCGGAAGAGATGGAGCCTTCCTAGTTCCTCCAGCTGAGACAGAAAGAGAGAGGGAGCGAAGATTAGGGGTTGGGTTGGAAGGCTCCAGAGATCGACTTGGGGGAGGCGAAGTGGGGAAATGATAAGAGTGCAAAGATAAACGATGCCGTTTTATACGGGCTAAATTCAGAACTAGCTCGTATTCATTTAATCCGTAATCGCTTTCGGGCCGACCCATGATCCATGTTATCTATATTGTAGGTTAAAGGTCGAGGCTCATCACATACACATCTTCTAATATAAATATACAATATAAATAAATAATATTGATAAAATCTATTAAGATTTTTGTTATTAAATCTTAACCATCTATTTTATTAAAAATTAAAATTAGATTTAACTTTTTTTAATCAAAATTGGATTCAAATTTGATTTTAATTTGAATCAAAAATATTAGAGATAATGTTAGTCTTTTATTTATTCATATATGCCCTTTTAAACCTTAATGTAACGGCTCAAAAGTAAGTTTATTAAGTAAAAAAGTATTGAATTATTTAATAATTGATTACGTTTATGATGTGCATACGGAAATATATTGAGTGTTTAAATTTTGTGTGATTAGTCCTAAGAGTTAAAAAAGGGCCTAAATTACCAATCCTTAATTAAATTATATGTATATGTGATTTATATGTGGCCAAATGCTAATAATGGGACCTTGAGGGACCATTTTTGTCAAAATCCTAAAAGCTTGGTATAAATAGAACTAGTTCGACTAAAATGAAGTCAAGTGCGTGTGGTCTGGATAATTTGAGAGAGAGCAAGGACAAGGAGGAAATTCTAAGTTCAAAGAGGATTTCACTTGATTGTGAAGAGGTTTTGATTGCAAAGTGTTAAGGTATGTATCTTTTGCTCCAATTAAGTGTTTGTAATGAGTTTTAGGTGAAATTGGATGAATATGGGTTCTTCGCAAACCCCACTTTGTTCATATGAAACTGAAAAGTGAATTTTGGGTCTGATTTTTGAGAGTATGTGGTAGACTAGGACTAAATTATGTAGCTAGATTATTTAAAGATGAGTTTTTGAGTTGCAAATTGGTTAAGATGTGTTTAAGGATATCATTAATCTTGGAATGGTCAAATCATGTTGTTTTGTTGTTTTTGAGTGTTTATAGTCGTTAAAGTGTAAAACAAATTACTGCAAAATGTTTATTTGTGTCTTGGTTGTGTTATAACCGGATTAATAGTGGTTGTGGTCGAACAGACGACTGGTAAACGCTAACACTAACATGCCCTAGTTGAGCACGGGTTGTGTCAAGCCCTACATTGGCAAGCCACGCCTGATGGTACGTCCCATGCTTCTAGGGTGAGACACAGGCGTCCTAAGTGAGGCACGGCCGTGTGATGCTAGGGAATGGCACAAGGTGCGCCTAAGGTATACCAGCATGTCTAGGTCGTGTGTGTGCAAGCACGGGCGTGTCCTGCCCGTGTCTGAGGCCATGTTAGAGACTGAAATTGTTATAAATGAGCAGTTTAAGATTTAAAATATATGGTAATTGATTGTAGGTGATCGTTGCTAATAATGTTGACGGATGAGTGCATACTTACAAAAGCAAAGAAGGTGAGTTACATGATCCCTACTAAGTGTTTATTGTGTATTACGTGTTTGAATGATGTGTTATATGACGAGAGTGACAATATAATAGCCTAAGTGGCAAGATAAAAGCCAAGAGTGGCAATCCATTAGCCCGAATGTCAAACTATTAGCCCGACTGACAACCGTTTAGCATGGGTGACACTCTATTAGCTTGAGTGGCATAGTTGTGATATTGTGATCTCTGATTGATGATGTAGGATGATGATTACATGTATACATTATGTGTTTGCAACTGTATGTTGGTTCGTGATTGTACTCACTAAGCCTCATGCTTAACAAAATTGTTTCTTTTCCTATTCTAGGAACTGATTTTGAAAAGTAAGCTTGCGCATACTTTTTGGGAAATATGTTATGTTAAACACACATCTTTTGCGACATCCTTTATGTACTTAATATTAAAACTTTGTATTAATGAAGTTTAATTGATATTAAAGTGTGATGTCATTTGTATAATTATTATATAAAAATTTGGGTCCTTATACTTAAAATATCATATTTGTCTAACCTAACTTACAAATAACATATATATCATTTATTAAGATTATAGCATTTCAAAATTATATATTTAACCAAATTCTTGGTTATTTTAAAATATATTATAGTCATTTTAAATTCTTTTTAATTATAAACAATAAATACTTGACTTTATTGTCCGTAATTGTAAGAACAATCATCGATTGTTTGTACTAGAAATATAATCATGTTTCTCCGTATCATGATACTAGGTTTCTGACATCACGTCTATCTTCCTTCGCGTCGACGCTTCCACTTCTGGTCTAAGTATTGACGCCGTCTATCGTTATTTTTTTAAACTCTCATTTTTTTCACGCTTTATAGTTATTTAATATTGTATATTATTGTTTAATGTTTAATGTTTAATGTTTGTCATTTCTTAAACAAACTCGTGTATAATACGAGCATTTAATCTAGTATAATATCTATGTGATTATTTTAATATTAATAATTATAATTATACTTTATATTTCTGGCACTTAACTTGTGGTTCCTTTCTTTGTCAAAGGTTTTTCGGAAAGCACTCTCTCTACCCACGGGTCAATGTATGATTGTCTACATCTAACCTCCACATTCCTTGTTTCTTATGGGGTTGAGTATTGTTGTTGTATAATATCTGCATGATATGATGGAACATAATATGTTTAATGTTTATAAAATGTTAATTCAATATATCGCTTTTGAACTAACTTAATCATAGACAAATGTAGTTGTAGATAACACTTTGTCTATATACAAACTTAAAAATAACTGAACACTTAAGTAAAGAACGACATCATATTATTGTTTGCTTATATGAATAAACATTGGTTTAATGTTGAATAAGTTTTGTTTACTAGCAATTAGAATGTTAGCATATTGCATTTTAGATAACCTTTATTTTATACCGTAAAAAAACCATTAAAACTTAAAGAAATATATAATTTGAATTAATTTTTTTGATAATATTCTAACATTAACTTTTCGTTTTGTCATGCAACATCTTCAAACAAACTATATTTAAGTTTTATCGTTTTAGAGTATTCATCACTAATCATTATATCAACATCACTAACACCCATAATGATAACATACATCACTACCGTCACTAACCGCTACGTTAGCACAAGTTTCTTTTTACCACCAACACGTAGAAGAGAAAGAAAACCTTTAACTAGTCAGCCATCTAGCTACCACCATAACTAAGTTTCTAACAACGAGCCACTCACAGACAAACTACAATGGTTATCACAAGCTCTTATGGCTGTTATTCCTACTTGTTATATGTCCCATTGCAAACGCTCTTAGATCACCTATAGTGCTAACTGCTATCAGTAAAATATCACTACCATCACTAACCTCTATGTAAACACCAATTTCTTTTTTTAGTTGTAACTTTCTATAAAAACACATATTATTTATATAAGAAAATTTCAAGTTAAATAAAATAACTAAAATTCCATTCCATTATGATTAAAATATTACAATACAAAAAAATAAAAAACTTAAACTACTACGACTAATACTAAAAACTGAAAAACTTAAACTACTACGATTAATACTAAAAATTAAAGGCTTTATTTCTTCCATTTTAATTTTCACATCATCATTTTCACGTATCCTAACAACCGTCTTATTATTCTCGTTGGCCAAGTCGGTTAACCTATCAAACCGTTTAAAGATCTCGGTTTGAATTGAAGAACTACGTCCGGAAGTGTCCAAATTGGACGCACTTTTTTGGACCTTAACTTTTCTTCCTTTCCTCGACGCGTGTATCTTCATATACATTGACCCAACCCTCGGCCAAACACATTTCTTGATTTTGTTGATAAACTTGTTGCTGGTGTTGAAATTGAAGTTGGTTGAAGATGACTTGTGTCAAATTCGAGTCGTCGTTATTGCAAGGCGGGTGAATTTGTGAGTAAGTGAGTACTCGCCGAGCCCGGTGAGTACTTCACCATATTTTGGTAAAAAGAATAGTTTGCGTAGTTGTTGTTTTGAGATATATCCTTTGCTTACATGACCATCGCCATTGAAAATTAAATAGATATGTATAGCTCATGACCTCTACGACTTGTAGAATACCTATAACGCGAGTTTAATAGGCTGGTTGCAAGGATGACGACGGGGTAAACACCTTGTTTTGGCTTGTGAGGACTTATAATGAGCACTCATTACGAGTGCTCTTACAGAAAAGACTTTTGGTCATGTTATAGACATTAAAAAGACTAGCATGGTACCCGTGCAATACGGAGGCGACGAATAATTTCATCTCGATAACATGTGTGTTTTCGATAAAGTACGTATATGATATTCACATACTATGATGACATCGAATAATTTCCATTCCTAACATCTCTTTTTTCTCCTTTCCGATTACCTTTAATACTTTAACTCTTTTATTAATGTTTTAAAATAAATTTCGAAAAACAATAAAATATGAAAAAATATCTACTTATAAATAAGGTGATAAAAATATAGCATGACTTTAGGAATTGTATTGATGTAGATGAGAATTGTATTAATATGAGACAATGTATTTGTGGGTTGGTGTGTTTTAAATGTAGGGATATTTAAGATTGTTTATTTTCTGATACTTAAATTTTAAGAGTTTAAGTAGATTAGAAGAGAGTGTTAAATATATTATAAATTGAACTTTTTATTTTGATTATATGAGTCATTTAAAAAATTCTTAAATGTTTATAAATTCGGATTACATGTTATATATCAGGACTAAGTTCTAGTTATACACATTTTCTAATATGTAAATTAAAATGTGTTATATTTTCTGAAAGAACATTTAAAATGTTATTTTTAATATAAATTTTTTCTATTATTTTTAATGTCTCTTACTACATAATGTACAAGCTCTTATAGTTTCAGAAAACACACTTACACTCATGGTATCATTCTTCTCCACACATTACTGTTTTCTCTCCCTAGTATTTCTTTTTTTAATTCAATAATCTTTTAAAAAAAGGGGTTGAATTGAACACAAAAAAAATATTTTCCTAATGTTTTATTATGATACATGAAGTTTTTTTTTTTGTCTAATGTACACATCAAGTTTACAAAAGTTTCATTATGCCTATTAATATTCAAGAAATTTGCTATTATCCTCATTGATATTTACAAAAAAAGTTTCATTATGCCCATTTTTTGTTCTAAATTTTTACATATACAAAAAATCCTTTTGTAAATATCAATGGGTATACGTGAACATAAAAAAACTTTACGTAACATAATGTAACATTGAGGAAATGTTCTATGTGTTCGGCAACTTTAACCATTAAAAAATCATATATAATTTTGGGATGCTTCTTATATAGGGGAAGGTTCATGCAAAAAATTTACGAAAATTACGAGAAACGATCCTAGCCACTTATTTGCATTTTAATCTATGACATAGATTAATCATATTTTTTATTTTTTTATTCAAAAGGGTATAATAGTAAACAACATTTTTTTCTCTCCAATCTATTTCTCTAACTTATTTTTCTCTTGCCTAAAATTTTTAAACAAAATAATTTAATAATAATTAACAATTTTACGATATTCAACGATAAAGACGGTCAAATATTTAAAAGTTTTGAATTATTAAATGTTATGTTCATTATACTTAGGGGTGTTTGGTAGAGAGAAAAGAAATTGGGAGAAATGGAAATAGAAGTAGGGGAGAAATGAAAATGGAGAGAAATAGAAATGTGTGGAGAATTGGAATTAATTCCCCTGTTTGGTATCATGAAAGAAATAAAACAGAGAAATGGTGGCTCAAGTCGCCGGACGGCGGTTGCGGCGTTGGCCGCCTCGCCGGATATCGACGATGCTGAGTAAAACGTCAGAAACACATCGCAACCGGACATCAACGATGATAAATAGACATCGGCTGCCATTTCTCTCCATTTCTCCACAATTTGAAGAGAAATGAAAATACA
>JAUEJL010064826.1:0-17672 GCA_032274825.1 Drosophyllum lusitanicum | reverse complement strand
TATTTTGATTACATAAAAAAGCAAAAAAAGTATAAGTTTAGTACATACAATAGGAAGTTTAATACACACAATAACATCATTTTTGAAGGTTTGGTACACATAATAACATTTTTGGAAGGTGGATACACACATTAATATTTGAGGTATAGTTTAATACATTTTAGATAAGTAAAACCCTACTTATTATGACTAAAGAACTATCAGAAGACTACATTCACTTCTTCATGTGCCTTATAATTAAAAATATATGATACAACATTTCTAATTGTGCGTAGAGTTTATTAACACACATTCAAATCGCCGATAAAAGACAACCAAAAAACTTGTACTTTAGCCCGTATTTATACGGGCCTAAAACCTAATTTATACACTATCTTGTTTCTCGAAAAAGAAAAAAAAAGTATAAGCAGAAATAAAAGCAAGTAATTAAAAAAGTTAATTACGTACCTGGTGTAAATGGAAACGGCGGAACATGATTATAACGGTCTCTATTAACCAAACCTTTGCGGATATAAATATCCAAAAAGTTTATTCCGATGGCTTTGGTTTTTAGTTTGATTTCTCCGGTTTTCGGCTCTCCTAATTCCACATCTTCCCATTTCATCACCTGTTCGTACGTTTCAACAATAATCATCATCATAATATTATATTAATATTAAAAAAAAAATTATGTTAAAAACTGATAATCAACACAGATCTTGAATTTGAAGATATATAAAACAAGAAAAATGACAAGATCTTTCTATTTTATAAATTCATTAATTCTCTTTTATCATGTACTCGATTTTGACACTTGTATTAATCTTTTAACTATAATAATAAGTCGGAGGAAAACAAACAAGATCTTCATATACATATTTTAGACCACAAATTATATATTTATGCTGAAATGTTTATCATGATTTTTATTTTTTACAAACAAAAAGAAGATCGAAGGCTCCTGATGCATCACTCACCTCAGCGCCACCATGTTCATGAACTCTAAAAGCTTTAACCATGATGATGAATCTTGTTTCAGCTGATCAATCTGTATAATGTGCGTACTGTTTCATTTTTAATTCTTCATTTTCCGATTATATATATAGAAGATCAGGAAAAAAAGCAAGTTGTTTCTAGAACTTAATTTGTGGAAAGTAAGGAATGAGTGGACGTACTTGCATTTCAAGAAGTAGAGAAAAAGAAGATAAATGAATATGTCGGTTGCATTTAAAGCACTTTTTTTACACTTATTTTGACAATTAAATATAGAGTAAATTGTTTTAAAATTTGCATTTCAAGAAGTAGAGAAAAAGAAGATAAATGAATATGTCGGTTGTATTTAAAGCACTTTTTTTTACACTTATTTTGACACTTTAATAAAGAGTAAATTGTTTTAAAATTTAAAAAACGTTGTCTTATTTATTATTATATATAATCAACTTTAAAATTTTAAAAATAATATAATTAACTTTGATAATCCCCTCATTGTATGCAAATAATTTTTTTATTTGTCTGTTGTTTAGTTAACATTGTATACAATGAACTTTGTCATAATTTCCATAGTATACAACAAGTTGCATACAATGTGAGGATTATGAACGTTGATTGTATATATATAATGGTAACTAAGACAAAATTCATTATGTTTTAATGCAATTTGCCCATTAATAAAATAATGAAAATAAAAAAATAGAAAAATGAACATTTGCTGTAGAAAATTTTTTTATGACATTAAATCATACGAATATTGTATCATTACATTCGTAAAAATGACAAACTCTAAAAGCTTTAACCATGATAATGAATCTAGTTTCAGCTGATCAATCTCTATAATGTGCGTAGTGTAATTTTTAATTCTTCATTTTCCGATTATATATATAGAAGATCAGAAAAAAAAAGTAAGTTGTTTCTATAACTTAATTTGTGGTAAGTAAGAAATGAGTGGACGTAATTGCATTTCAAGAAGTAGAGAAAAAGAAGATAAGATGAATATCCGTTGCATTTAAAGGCAGGTTTTTTTAGATTTATTTTGAAAATTAATAAAATAGCTAATATAAAAAAAATAGAAAAATAAACATTTGCTAAAGAAAACTTTTTCATGACATTAAATCGTACGAATATTGTATTATTACATTCATAAAAGCGACATATGGTAAAACCAAAATTAGCTACGGTATTACGTGAGTACAATGCTACTATTTACTTATTTATTTAAGTTTTTTTTTAAGTTTACAATGATCATAAGGGGTAATAGTAATATATATGCTTTATTCATTAGTATAATTCTCTCTCCCACACTCTATATATATTATACACACACGCACACACACACATCTAATATTGATGGAGAACCATTTTAAAATACACAACAGACATAACACATTATAGCCTCTAAAAGATTTGATTGGATTGATATGATTGGTTGAAGAAATGTATGAATACGGAGGGTATAATTAGTAATTAAGAATAGAAATTTTTTATCCCAACTCTCTCCCCCCCCCTTTACTCTATTCTATAATGAACACAAAACTATTTTAAAATGCATAACAGAGAGAACAAACGACAAAACTATTTTAAAATGCATAACAGAGAGAACAAACCCTATCCTTAAAAAATATTTGGTGCAATCGATATGGTTGGTTGAAGAAGTCTGTAAGTACACACGCCATAATAAAATTAGAATTTTTGTTGTCCCAACTTTCTCTATCTCGTCGGTTATTGCTTCTCACACCATCAACATTAGGTGTGATTATTTATTACCCGATAAGTCGGTAGTTTAAATTGTTGTCCATGACGAGTACAATGGATTCAATGTGATCTTCTCTGATTCGAATTTTGAACGTTTTATCATCAATCTAGAGCAATATAATTTTGTTAATCCAATCCAACTGAGACATAAGTACACCTACCTTCCAACCAACATGTTTTTAGTCTCAATATTACACTCCTCTGAAATTACTTCTCTACCATAGGTTTTTCCTTGTTAGCTAGGGCTTCTTCCGGGGTTTCAAGTCTCTAGTTTAGATATACGCGATCTAATCAGTTTTATTTGTGGCAGTTATCGAAGCATCCCTGACCATCCCTAATTAAAGCGTACCCATGAGGTTATTAGAAGATGGTTAAAATCTTGCAATTT
This sequence comes from Drosophyllum lusitanicum, assembly GCA_032274825.1. Classification (NCBI taxonomy): domain Eukaryota; kingdom Viridiplantae; phylum Streptophyta; class Magnoliopsida; order Caryophyllales; family Drosophyllaceae; genus Drosophyllum; species Drosophyllum lusitanicum. The sequence goes on along the minus strand of JAUEJL010064826.1, from coordinate 14,557 downwards.
ATCTTTTCTAAATTTCAAATTTCAAGATTTGAAAGGCTCGTTCAAATACTTCAAGTCTCCTGTTGGTACCATAATCAAAATTGTGGCCCATGAATTGAATACACTACAAAAAGATGTCGATTATCTACACTTTTTTATCGATATTAATACACTTAAAATCGTGAAGAATTACGATCAAACGTGGAAAAATTGGGTGTTACTAATTTCTACCAAATCTTTACATTTGAAAGTGTGAAAATTAGAGTAAAAAACCACATTTATTAGTGTGGACAAATTATCTAAATTTTCACACTCCTAAGCGTGAAAAAATTGAAAATAATTCTAAAGTTACAAAAGTCAATGCTTTTAAGCGTGATCTTCTATAATCATCTATTTATTATTAAATTCACACATTAAAAAACGTGGACTTTTAAAAGCAAATGTACACGCCTATAAATGTTAAGTTTTTTCTTTTTCTAACAATCTTTATTTTTAAACTATTTTTTACAATTATAAGCGTGACACATCTTAAAATTTTTACACACTTTTTATAAAGCGTGGATAAATGACATATTTTTTGTAGTGATAGCTAGCTTTGAGGCAAGAAAGTTAATAAAATGCCGAGCACAAACATTTGTTAAGCTAAGAAAATTATTATAGAAACTATAGTTTGTATGGTTCAAACTCAAAACTAACTGGTTATGAGTGGAATAGTTTAGGATTCTTATTAATCACATTACATCGTCCAATGTGGGACATTATTCAACACGCCCCCTCAAATGTGACATTCTTTTTTTCGCGCATAACACGTGGATACTTATAGTTTATATGGAATCTGTGTGGCATTTGACCAACCATGTGTGAACCTTGCTTTGATACCATGTAAGTTTGTGAGATTCCAACTCAAAACCAATTGTTTGTAAGTAGAATAGTCCATGATCTTTTTTAAGTACATTATAAAGTCACTTTAACTTTAACAAAAATCTAAGTACATTCAATCAAAATATTGTTTTGGTAGCTAAACTCGGCTCTTTTCTTACTTGATTAAGGAATATTAATTAACTAAGTTAATTACTCATCCCTTGACATATATTTAGGGTCGGAGCTAGAATTTTTTTTGAATAGGTTCATAGTTAAAATTGATAATGTCTGTAAACAAAATCAGATGAGTTCATAAATAAAATTTTGCCTAAATTATACTAAAATCATTTGAAAAAAAATTGTTCAGCAAGTTCAGTTAAACCCTCTCATCTACACATAGCTTCACCTTACTTTAATAATCTATCTTAAAAGAAATACAATATTATCAAAGAGCACATGAAGTATTTTAAAGTTCAGATCTAATCAAAAGATTTATTCTTTAATAGTTTCTTTTAAAAGTGAAGCCAGGTAATACTATTTATATAATCAATAACAATTTCTCTTTATATATATTTATTAAATATTAATTAAGCTCGTTATGAGTGTACACATGTTCACTAATCCAACAAAATTTCTAATTTTAAAAATGTGCAAATTAAAAATAAATTTGAAAAATAAACAAATTTTCTACTCATCACAAGATGTTATGTAGAATCTACTAATTCTCTTTATTCAGCTCCTCTATTGATTTTAGCGTTTGTATTAATCTTATGAGTAGAAAAATAAATAAAAAAAGAGGTGATATATCCTTCTCCTATTTTCTCCCTACTCGCAAGATCAACACAAATGTCAAAATCAATGAAGGATATGAAGAAAGAGAATCAGTGGACTCCACATATCATCTTGTGATAAGTAGGAATATAAAATAGAAAAAAAGTAAAAGAATATATCATTTTTCATAAAAAAAAATAGTAAAAAGATACATACTTCTTATCCAACTCCAATCCAACCAAACTCATTTAATTCTGAGTTTATCATTATTGTGTTCTCTTAGGGGCTGTTTGTTAAAACAGAATGATTAAGCACTGAATGATTATGTAGTCTGAATAATTCAAAGGCTCTGAATGAATCTACCTCTGAATGTGATATGCTGTTTGATAAATGTTCTGAATGAACAATCTGAATGATGCAAATCATCATTTTAACATTAATAGTGATATATTATATTATAAGATATGATTGTTTAACAAGACAACGTGTGAAAGAAAGAGTATTAGGGTAAAATACTTAGTGCTTAATGATTCAGAATGCACTTTAAGGTAGAATGATTAGTAATCAAACACGCTGAATGCCGAATGATTCAGCATTTAGCTCTGAATGGTTCCATTAAGCAGCAAACAAACAGCCCCTGACTCTAAAAAAGATAAGACTAAACACTAAATCACTATAAAACATAAAACCATTATACCATGACAAAAATGTTCATATCTACGACTTAAGACGAATTATGTGCTATATCTGCAACAAAAGCCCTAATAACTCCCATTTGCTTAAGAATCAATAAAAAGATTCCACAAAGCGTTAGATGCTATATGAACAATAAAAAACAGAACACTTATCGGATATTGTCACACCTGACTAGAAATTGAACTTTCCTCTTCAAAAGGCTTATATAAGAAACCCTAATAAAGATCACACAGATAAAAAAAATCAGATGTTTACCCAAATCAGTTACAAAAACCTCAAATATCAAGCAAGCATATAATCAAATTCATATGAAACTCAATAAGATTACACAAAATCGGATTATTATGCATCAATTTTGCGTGTGATTTTACTCGAGAATTTAAAACCTAATGAGTTTGAACTTAAACAAATGGGAGTCGCAAAATATGATGTTAAGGAAAATACAAACCTGATAGACAGTAGACGCGTGAAACGGTGACTATGGAGGCGGAACGAGAAGTGGACGGCAACTGTACAGGCAGAATGACACCAGTGTGACGGTGGACAGCGAATGTAGCAGCGGAACACCGTAGGTTTGAGGGTGAGATTGAGAATCGAGGATTCCAGGCGGAACACCGGAGCGTAGAATGATAGGTCGTTTCTATCCGTTGTGAAATTTTTAAAGGATAAGATTACGGCCTACGGGGACAGAAATATGCTTTAATAGCTAATAAAATTTTAATATTTAATTACAAGTAATTCAGTATATAACGATATTAGATTTGTAAATGTATCACTGTTAATTATAAAAATGCCATCTGTCTAAATTTTTAAAATGTAATATGTATCATTGAACCAAAAATTAAAATTAGTCCATTAAGACTATAAATTAAGTATGAACTATATTAAACATTTTTCATATATATGTACTAGGCTGTTTTTACACATATAAACTTTTAAATAAGAGGTAGATTAAATATTTTATTATTTATATATTTAAATGTTTTTGGATGTAAAAACATCTATTATAAATATTTTTAATTGTATATATTTTTTTTCCCAAAGATTATTTGGTATAATATTTTGTATCACCGTTGCCTATAGTTGGTATCACTTCACACCATAAAAATCATCACATCATTGGATGTTTATTTTCTTTTCTATCATATGGGTTAGTACTTATAGGTGAATCATATATCACATTCATTCGTCAATTTACTTAATACATATAAAAAAAGTTAGATCTTATAGTCTGTTCTCTAATTTTAAATTAAAGATAAGAAAGAGAATGATAAAAAAACTCTCTTCGGATCATGTTAAAAGTAGAGGAAGGTTTTAAGAGAAAAAAATAATAAAATCACCCGTTTTAATCTCTCCAAATTCTTTCCTTCTCCCAATAAAAACTCAAAAAAGACAATTTCCCCCCGTTTTTTAGCAATCGTTTCTTTCCTCCTATAAAACAACTCGAGAATAGACCGTTAATGTCAGTTGGACTAGAGTGTCGCAACATCTACCGCCTAGTGATCACTCCTTGATCGAGGCGCTCAAGTCTCAAGCCGGCCTTCACTACGCTTTCTTTTGGATAACACTTTAGCATCACCTTACCTTTCATATGGATGGGGACTCCAAGCTTGGTCATTACGTAAAGTATGGTTTAATCTTTAAATTTAGTATTTAAAATGATTTAACATTTAAATTCTTTTAATCAATATTTTAAGCTTAAAGTTTTATTTAAAGAACGTTTTTTTTCCTAAAGCTTATTTTCGTTGTCATTTATTTCTTAAACTCAATATTTTACTTATAAACTTAAAATCGGTTTTGACACTTGGGATGATTTCTGACGACAGACCTACAACTCTGATGACCACAGAAAAAATAATCACCAACACCCCCAACTCGATCTTCACCACCTAAACTTTGGTGGCACACATATTCGTTGAGAGGGTAGGTGAAGGAACATCACATCTCGTCGATGGTTTGCAGGTTTTCGATGATGCATTGATTCTTTGATGGATTGTCGGTTTTTGACAAGTTAAGACAGTTGCGGGAAGGGGTGGGTGAAGACCATCATAGCTAGATTCATTTCTCACTGTTGTGAGGGGGAAAAGATGGGGTGTTGGGAAAGGAGATAGTGGTGGGAGTAGGGTTATTTTTTTAACTTAAATGTTTATTAATTGTTAATTAAATATAATTTAATTAGTTAATAGTTAATAGGTTTAATTAACTATAATCATTAATTTTAAGAAATTAACTTTAAAATCCTTAAAATATTTGCTTACAAGAAGGTTGAGGATAAAACGTTTATTTAAAAACTCTAAGAGATTAAATTATTTTGAACTATAAACTTTAAGTGTTAAAACATGTTATACTCAAATAATCGTGATTATAATATATTTGCGATCAATGTGATTATATATTGTTATTCATTTAAAATAGCAATACATTTATTTTTATTTTTTGTGCCAATTATACATACACTTCTTAGATTCAGTAATATCATATTTAATTATATGCTATAATTTTATAATATTATGCATGTCCTTTCTAAAAAAACATATAATATACACATATTTTTAACTTTAAATATATCGTATACACCCAATTGATTATTAAATTTAATATAATTAAAGTTTATAAATTATATATATAATGTAATGAAGATAATCCCTTAATAATTAAGTTCATATAAACTAACCCATTAATATGAAAATTCCTTAGAACCTAACCACCATCATGAAAATGAAATTTATTTACAAAAATTAAAGACATCTACAACTATCATATTTCCCTATTCTAGTCTTAAATTCATATAAACTAACCATTTACATAAAAATTGAAACCTAATTAACCAGTATAATAATTTTCTTTTAAGGAGTTTTTTCCTAAGACTCCTTCCGGGGACGCTAAGCTTTTGGCTCAGATATACGCGGTCTAACCGGTTTTATCGGTGGCCGTTTCCTAAGCATTCTCATGGCCATCCTTATTTGAAGCCCAGTGAGGCAGTGAGACTCGAATCTTTGACCTCTAATATAGGGAGCAAGTGCTTTACCCACTAGGTCATCGGGAGATGGTTAACCAGTATAATAAGAATAAAGCTTAGATATCAAATTTAGTAAAATCAAAGACTTCTAGGCAAATTTTAGTTACTTTCAATTGTTTTATGTCGATATACCTTATCTCTTGTTCCTTTTAAAACAAAACGCGTAATGAATCTTTATTTTGGCAAATGAATTCATAATTTTAAATGATTTGTGTATTACAAAATAAGTGATAATTTTAGCATGCTTAGTGTTACTAGCATTACTATCTAGTACATACTTATGTACATTTGAGGCACATTAAGTATGTTCTTGTTTGTATAGAGATTTGTGTGTAAAATGTTATACACAAAATGATTTCAAACAATCAAATATGATTTCCATGGTCATAGTATAATCGAACATTTAACAACATATGTGGAAGGTTTCCAACCCAAGTAGATAGTACTATTAGATGTTACTTTAAGAATCGTTTATGATACAATTGTCTCTATCTGCACAAGTTTGTTACAACCAATATGAATGTTGTTCACTTGTTCCGTTGTTCATATGTGATATATCTGCACTTTTTAGCGTTTGAATATTTTTGAATAATAAGCATTCACCCATTAAACTGGTCTGCTCGGAGTGCAACTATACTTGGAGGTTTCATACCCAGACGGGAATGATAAGGTCGGAGTCAAGCATACGCTATCAGCAAAGCCTACATTAAGGCTAGGCGACAAGTTACTTCTTTTTTATTCCCAAATTCTATTATATACGGAGATTTCTTATAGGGAAGAGCACCTACTCGTTAGAACTTAGAACCACAATCATTAACTATACTTTGTGCTATATTAGAATGCTTAAATCCATGAATAATTTCACATTAGGTCATGTTATGTAAAGGATGATGAATCAAGACTAATGTGAATGTTGGTTAATATTCATTGTTGGTGAATATGTAACTTGTTGATGACCAAATTCACATGTAGTGGTGAATATTTGACCAACCCAACCTTTGAGATGTCAAAGAATGGATCAATTTTATTGTTGAATCATGAAAATCTTTGACTTTATATCATTGAACCTGAGATGTATGTTGGTTCTAGATTATTTGGATTGTTATGTTTTAATGTAATCAAAATGTTGTTTTCAAAGCAAGATATTATCACTAGACATACAGCCATCACATAGTTCACACTAGAGTTGAGCAAGAAGATGAATAGGTGTTAACCAATGTTATGCTTACTTCACTTTAAATACATCTATACAATATTTCAGGACACATATATCCAATAGCAAAATGTAAATCGACGATTCTACACCCCACCCCTACTACGCGCCACAACTCTCTCTCTCTCTCTCTCTTATCATACGCCTGCACGCTTGGTTTATATGATCGGGAACAACTTTCAAAGTCAAGCGAAAGTCAACTGAAATCATGTTACATAGTCAACTATGCCAGTAGTCTGTCTGCTTCAATCACTCCCTCCTGTTTTTCACAAAAGCAACACATAGAATTATCTGGCCTCGACAATGAGGTCGTTTTCATGTGTGGGGCCAGGGGGAGACAATGGTGGCACAGCGACTTGATCGATTTGTGTAGCTTCCAGAACCTTCCTAACAGTTGCCTGCAGGGATTGATTTCTCATCTTTCTGGGGGCACGTGATTGGGTTTGGGCCCCACTAGCCCTCGAAGAGTTACTACTCTCGATGGAAGCTAAGAATTTGTCTCGAGAGAGAGTTGCAGGGGCCTTAGCAATCACAGACTTAAACACACCTGACTCTTTTAAACCCTCAATGATGACCTGCATCAACAATAACCAAAATGTCAAACAAACCTCTTTTCGGTAATATAGATAAATCATAAAACCTGCCAAAAGTAATATCAAAAGCGTACGGAATGGAGATTCTCATGCGTTAATTTTTAGATAAAGAGTTTAGTGTCTAAAATTCTTACCGATGGAGCATATATGCGAGTTAAGATGCCTTTCCTCAACAGTTTCAAGGTTATTGTTCTGTCAGTCCACACTACGTGTTCACGATACCTGGTGAAAAGTGACCAACCATAATCAGATCAAAATTATGGCAGTGTCCAGAAGCTATAAAAATTAGGAGGAAATGTAATTAAAAGTTTCAGGCTTTTTATTATAATTTACCAGTTCAGCTTTTCTTCTTCTGTTGCGGTTGAAGCAACTATGAATGCCTGAATCAATCAAAGAACATACTCAAGATCCTAAAGAACTATATGGTGAAGCATATAGCATATTCATATAAACTTCAATTCGATAATACAACTAACACAAAAAAAAAATTAATAATTAAAGAAACTCACAGCTCGATCAAATTCTAACATAAAGCATCTTTTGACATCGTCTTTAGTAGGCTTACAACCACATCTATCTCTTCGTGAAGTCAAGTCAGAGAACTTGGCGTATGTGTAGTGTAGAACAGCAGCCTCTTCTAGTTTTATTTCCCTGTGAGATATCACAATAAAAAATCATTGTAAACAATTGCTAAAATACTGATATTTAGTAGGTGTTTGGATTTAAGTTTTGGAACTCCGTTTTCTAATCAGGTATTAATGACTGTTTGGATTTCACAGAAATATACTTTTTGGTCATTTTACTTATTAAATCCTTTAAGCAATCACAATCTGACAAACCACACTATCTAATTATTCGACTTCACATGGTTGGTTGCAGAAGCATATCCATGCACTGAAGAACTCTTCTAAGCTATGGCCTCTGGTTTTGGTTATTTAACGACATATAATCACTTTAAGTGCACATCCAAACAAACACCACATTATCTGCTAAAAATCTAAAGTATACGAAGTATAAGGAAAGAAAAAAATAACTATTTGAAGGTACATGAGGACTGAGCACATATAAACTAGGCAGATCTAGCTACATAGTGAGTTTAAAATAAAATCAGAAGCATACTTGGGAGTTTTCATGTAATTGTGCCATCTATGAGCACCATTAGGCCTTAGATGATCTTGAACACGAGCAACTGATTTTCCATTCCCATAAGTCAAAAAGTAGTTTGGATTACCACGAGTAGATTCTTTGTACATGCCAAAGTAGGTGTCCTTTGGAAGATGATCATAATTCCTTTTAAACATTGATACCTAGTTATACAAATACAAAAAACAAGTCACGATAATTCATTAACTCATTGACGTAAACATTGACCATTGGAGAATTATCATGTTTATGGTTAAATGAGAAGGGAAAGAAAAAGTAAGAGAATGTAGTTTTACTCAAAACATTAATAATAAGATACCTCTGTAAAAGGATCCGTGATGTCATCACGCTCTACACTGCTCTCCTGTACAGGAAAACAAATTCCCAATTTCAGCTTTTAATTCATAAGTGAATAGCATGTTGAAATATTGTATTTGTCAGGTTTCTTTTACAAACCATCATATATTTTGGTCACATTTTCAGGAGTGTATTAAAAAAATCCTCCTTATGGTTTGGGGGTAATTACAATTTTTTCCTTTAAACTCAGAATTTACAAAGACAGTCACGGTGGTTTGCATTTCATTACAAGTTCTAAAGTTTAGTCCCTTTAGGCTAACAGCCGCTAAGTTTCTCGGTTAGGACCCTCACGTCATTTTCACACGAGGTATATTGGTTTTTCACCCTTATCTGTCTTACCAAACAACATAAATGTGATATTACTAAATTGACTTGTTAATCAAACTGATTTTAACAGATTCAAAAATTGATGAACAAGATTGATATTAACAAAACCAAACCAACTACATTTGATATAACAGACTGAAGCGTTTATCTATACTGGTTTGATTTTAGTAGATTCAAACCCGAATTGATGAACAAGAACCCAGTGAAGTGTTCATTAAATAGACTTTGATGAATAAGAACACAATCAAAAACCCAATCAAACGCTATCAAGTTCTCAAATCCTTCATGCCCCAGATAAATAAATAAAAACTACACAGAGGGCTTGCTTCAATGAACCCTAATCATCGCATACGAATCAAAACCCTAATCAGCACAATGAATCAAAACCCTAATCAGCTCAACATTCAATGAAGCAATCTTTGATCTTCGATGAGCATGCAGATAGAGGCTTCAATGACAGGGCTTCAATCTTCGATCTTCAAGCTCACACACAGAGGGCTTAATCAATAGACACTTTACACATGCATGAGAGATTGAGAGAGAGAGAGAGAGAGAGGAGGGGCATAGAGTGAGAGAGGTGATGTGTGAGATGGCTTGTGAAGGTGACTACAAGGGGTGCCAACAGCGGCCTTCAGAAACATTGTAAGGTATGTGGAGTGCATGTCCCCTCTTTGGTACCGTCCCTTCAACCCCTTTTGGCACAGCCATCCCCAATGGCATGATGAGAAAGGCATAGAATTGAAGGGAGGGAGGGAGGGAGGGAGAGAGAGAGAGAGAGCGAGAGAGAGAGAGTGATGAATGGGCAAAACATAGTGGGAGGAGTATGTCCTAGGTTAGTGGGATGAGAGTAGATGATATGGCGCTGATCTGGCAAGTGAAAGAGATTGGGAGGGACTAGGGAGGAGTACTCCTCATAGCCTAAGGGGGATAGATAAGGAGGGGATTGGTAGCATATCTACTTCAAGAAAGAGAGGGGTGGTGATTGACGTGATATAAACGAAGAAATGATGTTTGGGAACAGGGATAAGGTTGAAATGACTAAAATACCCTAAAGTGAAAGGCATGTGCGGGTTTCTAACCTAAAAACTTAAATGTTGTTAGCCTAAAGGATTGAACTTGTAATGAAATGCAAACTGTAAGTCCTCGGTGACTATCCTTGTAATTTTTATTTTTAATTGATCGAATATGTAATTACTCCAAAACCACAGAGAAGCTTTTTGTCATTTACTCCATATTCAAATTTTGAAGTGGTTAGCATCCAACAAATTGACCAGACTGGTGGAAAAACTTACATAATTCGGAAAGATCACCATATCCACATCTTGAGGAATATCACGAAGTAATTGCCTCAATGAATACTCCCCGGCACCAGCAGGGTGTATCAGTTCATCTGTGTCAAGATGAAGTATCCAGTCCATGCCTGAATTCTACCAATTTCACAAGCTAAAGATGTCAAAACTAAGCAATAGTAACATAAAGTAAGAAATTGTTTTTTATTTAAGGGAGGATAATATGCATACCCTTGCCATGACAATAGCCATCTCCATGTTGAGTGACTGCTTTACAAAAAGCTCGTAGTTACATGGTTTATAAAAGAAACTTGACAGCCAAGTCTCATTCCATATCCGACTGTTGATGCCAAATGAAAATAGAAAATTTACATGTCATATAAATAAATAATAACAATTGATAACTAAAAAGTGCCTAAACTAGAATAATTTCATTGTCATGCAACTGGGTCCATTCTTGAACAAAAAGTCTACAACATATAGCAGAGCACGCCTCAAATTAAACAAGCTACAGCTACAGGCAGAAAACTAGAACCAACCTGTTAGCTTGTTGCTCTTCTAATTCCTTTGTTCTGTATATGACTCTGACTCCCTGAAAACAAACGTAGAGTTTAACTTAAGAAGTTTCATTGTAACTTAATGCAACAGTAATACATTTTATATATATACTACAAAATTCCAATCCAATAGAAGGTTTTTCTACAAAAGAAAGCTGAGAACTGAAACTTACAGGAATAGATTCAAGAACTTTTGATACACTAGGAGTAGCAGCTTTCCCTTCAACAAACAGAAAGAAGGTTCCAACCCCAAGTACTTTATGATAGAACATCCATGGTAAAATCTGATCTAACCCAGCAGATGTACTAGTTGTAATGCATATCTGACCACACAGAAATGCGGTTAGAACGAGTCATACTGATGAAAAAAGAATTCTTTACTAGTGATGCATATAAGAAATTAAATATGAGTACTGGAAGTCTGCAGCCTGCTGAATCATTAAACTCCATAGATGGAATATTTAGAAAGCAATTGGTCTTTTTCATAGGAATACCATTTATTTAGTTCTTTATTTTGAGACGTATGGCAGCATTGATCATGGTATTGAGTGGCATAAACAGAGCTACAACAGAAAGAGAGTAAAATACAAGAGTGGGCAAAGAATTAGGTTAGGTATTACAAAACAGTATCCTATTACTATTACTTTCAAGCTCATTTCCATAAGTATAATATGTAGTACATTACCCAGCACCAGGACTAAGTAGAATTTTGAGTATGTTCAACCATATAACAATCTAAATATAACTGCAATGCATTTAAAATTTTCTAAAGCAAGTATTTTGTAAAGCACAAAAAAAAAGCACATCAACACCAAACAGACCTCCTTTATGCTATTTGTTCATAAACCTTTAACTCATCTTTTGGTCCACATAGTTAAATCAAACTTTACCAAGAAGCAAATGCTTGAAATGTTAAAGAGGCATCTGGCCTTCGAACTACTTGCTTTCAACCTCTATGGAGCTAGCATAATCTCAAACTGAAATTCAATGCCAGATCCACTTATTTGAAAACCACGCACTTCAGGTGCAATAAAATTTCAACAAAATTTCCCTACAAGTATGAAGCAAAAGAAAAAACAGAAAAAGAAAGGAGTAAACCTTAGGTTTGAGATCGGATTCAAACTGAAACTTCCAATCATGGTAGTAAGGAAAGGATGGAGAAGAGGATTGACCGAGGGAGAGGCAATCGGAGGAATGGTGGTCAACGACGGTGGCGAGCGGGGATGAGTCCATGCCGGGGAAGATGTGAGAGTTGTGCTGAGGAGACCAGTGAGAGATCGGATCGTCTACGTCTACAACACCTCCGCCGCGCCATTGGAGGACGAAAGCGAAGGCTGCAAGTGTGATTGGGAGGAGAGTGAGGAGGAGAATTAACTTGGAAGCGAAGGAATGGTTGTTGGCGGAGGCAGTTTGCGATGGCTTCAGACCTGCCATTGATCACGACTACCTTTCTCTCTGTGTGTGTGAGAGAGAGAAGTAGAGAGAGAAAGTGACGGAAGATCGGGTTTTAAAACCCCGTGTTTGGTGTCCAAGATCATACTGCAATCGTGGAGACAAAAACCGACAAATGCTTCGTAAAAATTACGGTTTGGTAAAAAAAAAAAAAAAGTAGTATTTACGAGTATTTCATCGGTTAATGATCGTGGTGTCTGTTTGGTTTGTGAAATTTGAAGGTTGTATTCACTTATAGAAAACAACTTCTCTTTTTTATAAACATGTTTATTTGTATATTTTTTTTAAACAGAAAACTCTCCTAATTTTTTATATTTATCTAAACTCTTTGATTTTTTCAATCTCTCGTACTTTTTTAAACTACTTTTTCAAGAATACACTTCAACCAAACATGTTTTTTATTTTTCTAAAAAATTAAAACTCTACTCATTTATCTAAACATGTTTTCTATTTTTTTTTCAGAGAATGTAAACTCAATTTTCACAGAAAAACAGAAAATTTTTCATCTGATAAATGTAGCATAAGTGTTTTGGATTTGTATTTTAAATTTCTTAAATCTCATGATAGAAAATAAGAATGAAGAATTAGGATTTCAAATCTAATGAGTTAGGGATTTCAATTAACGTAATTCTAATGTAACAATTAAAAAACATATTAATAAGAATACAATTCCAATGTAACAATTAAAAACACATATTTACACTCTATTTTATATACGTACCTAAATTAAAACACATACTATACTAATAAAAATTATATAAGTACCTAAATTAAAACACATATTAATAAGAATAAAATTCCAATGTAACAATTAAAAACTACATTTAATGGCTTTTTACCAAAATTAAACTTTCCATAACAACTTTAAACTCTATTTTATGCAATATATTTACTAGGGTTATCATTAACATTTTGTTTTGAACGGCAGCAGAATTATATATTATAAAATAAGGAGCTAACAAGATGCTATAATCCAAGAACAAATTACAAAGGAAATAACAAAACAGGAAAATTACACCATGTATGTCAAGATAATTTGGATTTTAAACCCCCTCTGTGAAAACACAAAAAATAAGGCAATCCTTGAAGTTGAGATAATACTCTTTCCATTGATTCCTTACAGTCTCCATGAACCATTTCATTTATAATTACTACAATCTCACCTTAGTTATGTATAATCATTATAACGTTACACAAAAACTAGAAATCATTTATTGAAATAATGGACGTTACCTGCATGGTTCGTAAAATGTTATGAGACCATCAGCATGTGCACAAGCCAACTTGGGTCTAGTGTGGAAACTTCATGATATGTATACAACAAACATAATACAAAGATACACGTTGTTGGGGTGAAAGACAAGACAATCATATTGTTTGGATAAGAGATTAGCTTGCAATAGTGAATTTCGAACATATACCCCTCAATACATTTAATGTATGATCATGGAATTTGCTCATGTTTGGATGATTTCTATATACAAGTTATTTAGATTGATATGTAACAGATTGCTAGAACCATATTTCTTCTCATCAATTTAGAATTTTAGTAAGTATGGATGTAACAACATGGTAACATACCACATTATCTTCTCTAACCAAATTGAAAATTGTAAGAAGTTAAGTAAAAGTACTTTTTAAGATAAGTATTTCTTTGCATAAATGAAGAAAACTACCATTCATGTGTTAGTATCTCATAAGCTCATATATGTTTTTGTATCATTCATTCATAATGGTTAAAACTAACAATACAATGTATAATCATATAAACACAAACTGCAAAAAGAATGTATCTCGATCACCTTAAAATTACCATTTGAATTCAATACTGCAAATGCAAAATAGACATCTCATTCTTGAGTTTATTAAGTCATTGCCACACTCATATAATGTAACACTAGAAAATCCTAAGTTATTTTTTTTATAAAATACGTTGCGGAAGCTTTAAACAAACATACTTTACATAAATACAAATTAAACATCTGTTTACAAAGACAACATCGTATCCTTCGTTGTGTTACAAAATAAAGCATGACTCGTTTCAAACTAAATTTAATATCAGAGCAGGGTCAACTTTTCCTATCACAAACTCCACAGACTCACAAACCTACAAAACAATCAACTTTGGGGAATTAGCACAAAGCTAAGTGAGAGGAAGCTAAACACGAAAGCAAACATCATCAATCGATACAAAAGCGTGTAATCACACAATCAAGAAGACATGCGGTTTGGCGCAGAACCTACAACCAATGTCGGCCAAAGCAAAGGTTTACCGATAGCCCTCCGCTGAATTGGCACAG
>JAUEJL010064815.1:0-17674 GCA_032274825.1 Drosophyllum lusitanicum | reverse complement strand
AAACCCACTTATGAAGTTTTCCTCCATGTTCATCCATGGTGTTCTTCATGAAACCCAACAGATTTATTAACAACAAAACAAGCATGCTGGACATAAATCATGATTCAAAACAAATAAAAGAATCATACTAACCTCAATCTTGAATAACAACTCACAAGTTCAACTTCAAGCCTTAGTTCTTATTTTCTCTCAAAGCACACACACACAAACACTTTTCTCCAGCAACTAACAATGAGGAGGTGGTTCTTTTTTAGTCTAGCTTATCCAAATTAAGCACACAAATCTAAGCAAGCATGAGGTGTAACCTCCATAGTTTCTCAAACTCCACCTAACATGCATACGTATACATAAATATATTTATATACACCTACTTCCGTACACACATACTAACATATTTCAAATTCTTAATCAATTTAATAATTGATTCAATCCAATCATATATCAACATTAATGTTACTAGTTAATCCCAATTAATTAATCATCCAAATTAATTAACACATAACAAAGTATTCTTTTCAATCCTTATACTATACTCAACTTATCTAACTCATAAAATCATGCCAACTCAAATATTTATTTAACATCCCATAATCAAATATATATTCTCGTAAACAAACGCAATCCAATTTACCACTGACACACCCACAACTAGGCCGGGTTTACGGATGTTACATAGAAAGACAAAAACCTCATTTCCACACAAAATCAAAATTCAATATATTTCTAAATCACAAATCTGGAAAGCCTAGCTTCTAGAAACCTTAATTATTAAACAAGAAGAACAAAAAACCCATTTCCACTTACAAAATTACAAGAGATGTATAATGCATATCAAGAATGGTGGTGAGGTGGTGTTGGCAGTGCTGTGGTGGTTCGGTTGTACTACATCACTCATTCAATTTCATGAATTTTTCCCTAAATCAAGATTTGTTGTGGTGGCAGCGGCGTTGTGGTTGTTCACTTGTGCTCCTTCTCTCCGTAAATTTCTTGAATTGCTCCCCAAATTTCAAGTATGATGGCGGTGTTGTGGTGGTTCAGATGTGGGTTCTTACAAATTGAGATGTGTGGTGGTCTTTGGTGGTTAGATGGCAGTGATGGTGGTTTCTGATATTATTTTTTATTATAATTATAGAAGAATGTTCAGTATAGTCCATAATTAATTCATAGTCATAAGAGACTAATTTTAGCTTTTGGATCAATGACATCAATGGTCCAGGATAGGTACTCCCGGCCGCTTTCAGTTAGTGTTCATTGCTGAGTGATCGCTCGCTATCTGGTTGGAAAAGGTGGTCCGGAAGCTTCCTCTCTCCCTGGTGAACGAACAATGGTGGTTCCGATCCCGATGAGATGGCGATGGTGGTGGTTCCGTTGTACCCGGTGCTGTTTAGATGGTGGTGGCGGTGGTTAGATGGAGGTGGCGGTTACCGGTGGTAAGAAGGTTAGAGAGAGGGTGTGACGGCTGAGGGAAAGGTTAGAGAGAGAGAGAGAGTCGGTAGAGAATGGATGAGGGTTAGTAATTTAATTAAAAAAATACTATTAAATAATGATTTAGGGTTAGTAATGTTTGGTAATATGGATACCAAACAAAATGACCAAAATACCCTCATGTGCAAGACACATGAGGGCTTTTAATGGCAAGATTTAACGTTAGTTAGTGTAAAGGATCGAAACTGAAACAAAGTTACAACAACAATAACTATTTTGGTATTTTTTTAAGTTAAAGAACTAAATGTGAAATTACGTTACAACCGCATAGACTATTTATGTAATTAACTCTATATTTTTAGAAGTAGGTAATCTATTTAAGATAAATTAAAATAGTATAGTACAAGATATTTGTTATATATACATCTCCATACACTTCTTCAACATTTTAATCTCCTTACAATACACATACACAAAAAACTAATCGTTGCATGAGCAGCAGACTACCATGAGTTGCAATGGCTGCCGAGTTCTTCGAAAGGGCTGCAACGAGAATTGCATTCTCCGGCAAAGCCTCACCGCCATCGAAACCGCTCAAGCTCAAGCTCACGCCACTCTGTTCGTCGCCAAATTCTTTGGCCGTGCCGGACTTATCTCCTTTCTCTCCGCTGTCCCTGACTACCAACGACCTGGTAATTATCAATCATCATTTACAACATTTCGATTTTTTTTGCAAACTATTACGCAAAACTGATCTTATATTTTGAGATCGAATGACCGATTTATAATTGTTGAGATTCAAAATCCTAGGGCTTATTATTATCAAAATTCAGGGCAGAAACAACTGAATCTGATACTTAATCTTCAAATTGTTTGTTTGTATTGGTGCGATTCAGTATTATTTCAGTCTCCGTTGTTCGAAGCCTGTGGACGGACGGTGAATCCGGTGAACGGAGCAGTTGGGCTGCTCTGGACGGGGAACTGGCACGTGTGCCAGTCGGCTGTCGAGACTTTGCTCCGAGGAGGAAGCATACGCGCCATGCCGGAACTGTTTCCCGTCATACCTACGCCGGTGATGACGGACAGCTACGACGGATCGGAAGCTGTCAACTGCAGTTCTGATGACATGGCGAGACTGATTCCTGCTGATCTCGAGCTTAGACTTACTAGAAGGAGCTCCTGCGGTGACGGTGATGGAAGTAGTGATCGGTGGGCCGAGAAAATGAGAACAACGACATCGCCGGAAGTGTCTGAAACGACGACGTCGGAAAGCCTTTTCCAGTCGGCTTGTAGTGAAACAAAGCTTCTGAGTCTCTTCCTGTGAAAATCGCGTATTACTGATTTTTCTTTTTAGCTTTTAGGTTTTTTTTTCTCCTCACTTCTTTTTGTGTGAAAGTAAATCGTAGATGTTTTGATTTTATAACAAATAAAAAATAATAATTAATTAATCACAAACAGCGTTAAGATTCATACAGAACCTTTATTAAACAGCATGTCACATTTGGATACAGATTCATACAGAACCTTTGAATTATTTAGACCACGGAATCATTTAATACTTAATTATTCTGTTTTAACAAATAGCTATTTAGTCATTTTAATATTTGTTTATTAACAAAATATGTGAGTGTGAGAACACTTAATTTAAAAGTTACTATTTGCATACATATTTTCCTCTTAATTCGAAGCAAAATTGTTACTTCTACCACCTTTATAAGAAAACTCGATGAAATCATTTGCTTATTTTAACGACAAACTAATAATCCATCTTGTCGTAATTGTGATACTGAATCGAATGATGTAACATCTTGTATACACCATAGGTACCGTTAAACCATGAGTGTGTTGGTTAGTCAAATTATGTGATACCTAGATGTTTAGATTTAGATTTCTATAAGCATCATAATGATCAAAAAGAATACATCACTAATCCACATCAATTTGAATAACAATGACAAGCTTACCACAAAATTTGTCATAATTTTGTAATTTAGGTAGATAGGAATATATCCACCACTAAGCAAATAAAGGGAAAGGGGCAAAAAGATCACTACCCTCACCTAATGAAAACAGCAAGTTTTTGGGGTTGGCTAATGAAATCTAATTGGCCTTTGCATCCTTCCAGGAGGCAAGGCAAGTAAAGAATAAAGAATTAAAGACCCTCTCCTTAAAAAGTCAAAAACATGGGTCAATTTGGTGGCCTACTTAACTTTCTTCACCAACCCAATTCACATTTCTTTATATCTCAATAGTGGGCCTTACTTTCCTTTTTGGGCCATGGAAGTTGCACCACATAAATTCTTTCAGTGATCCTAAATTCTCTCTCCACACAAAATGTTTGGACCACTATGTGTATATTTTTAAAATGCTTTAAATTACAATGAATAAATTTTAAATTGACATTATAAAAAAGGTTGATTTGAGCTGTATTTATAACTCATGGATAATCACTACAGGGTCTGTGAGCGGTGTGATGGGAAGCTGAGTGGTGTGAGGACGATAAACAGTGAGAAGATGTTACAGAACTTTGAAAAAAGTGGGTTGGTTTCTGTAAATTGAATCCAGGAAACATAAAACGTTTTAAAGATAACCGTTAGTGTGTTGTTGAGAGGATATATTCAGGTCTTAAAAAGGTGGTGTTTGGGTCAATTGAATGTGTTATTAGCTATGAATATACTTCTGCATGATCGTCAAAACTCAAAAAGACATATTTAAAGGACTAGGTTTGATTTTTGAAGCATCTATTCGCATACGACGTTTTATTCTAAAAACATATTTGTCTTAGAGGATCTGATATATGCTTCTAGCAGTACCTATCTTAGATGCTTTCGCACTTACAAACATTTGAAATAAGGGGTATGTTAGTCATCTCATCATTTGTTCATTTAAGTGTTTGTGAGCATGAATGCACGTATTAAAGCATGAGGACTAGCTCTTAACGACTCAGAAATTATAATAAAATAATAGAAGATGATTTATGCGAATTTTTATAAATAATATAATTTTAAAAAAAACTTTCAAAACTAATATACTTTTTTTTGTTTTCTAAATTATGGTTTTCGAGTTTAAGAATCCCGGTATATGGGTTGAGTTAGGTTTATGAATGCCAACTTCTTCCCTCACTGTGAAGTGTCCCCTCTCTGATTATAGCTGACATGCATTTGAGTAACCGGTTTTGCCAAAACCGGTTACTCACAAAAGCTGCTTGGTCTTGTCAACGATGAAGAAATGGCATGCAAGCAGCTTTTTTTCCTCATTAATTAAGTAACCAGGTATTGTAGACTCAATAAGTGATAGAGCAATAATGTTGGGTAGTTGGCTGCCATTTCATGCATACAAATTGTTTATATATACCATACTCATTTTCAAATTTTATTTATCATACCACAAAATCCCTTTCATCAGAAAACATTACTTCATCTTAATTCCTTCATCATGTTAAGTTTTTTCATTTCATATGTGTATTCTATATTTTACTTAAAAGATGAAGAATGTGAGAGTTACTTCTGGTCTATTGAACACTAAATTGTTGTTTTTAGAAAAAGAGCACATGGTGTATGACTCGTGTCATTACGGGTCAAGATAACGTGTTGAATGTTAGATGAGCTGAACATAAATTTTGGTCAATTATCAAGAACTACCCAAGTGAAATCAACTTTTGTGAGTAACCGCATTTGGCAAAACCGGTAACTCAAATGTATGTCAGCTATAGTCAAAGAAGGAACAAGTGGCAGTGAGGGAAGAAGTTACCTAAACCCGGTAACTCAATCCACATACTAGGAGTAAAACTCCGAAAACCATAATTCAGAAAACAAGAAAAAAAGTGAATTAGTTTTCAAAGTTTTTCTTAGATTATATTATTTATGAAAAAAGTTTTATTTATGCATAACACTTATTCATCATACAATAACAAAAAAATTTCTTTTTAGATATATAGTGATTTTATAGATACATAAAAATTATAATTACCATAAAATAATTCTGAATAGTTTTTTTTTAACAGTGAATTGAGTGGACTGGGTCCGCAGTGACATCCATATAGGGTAATATGTGATCCTCAAGTCACGCATTATGAGAAAGTAATACCCTCCACCATTTTTTTAGAAAAACCCCACTACCTAGACTCGAACTCAAGACCTGAGCTATAGGGTGTACCGGGCTGCGCCTTAGTGGTAAATAATTCTGAATAGTACTATAGTAAAAGATGTGGTGAGCAACGATACATCTCATCGGCCTACCTCAAAGTCAGGCTACTTTAATCATTACTTTTTTTAAGTAATTGATAAAATTTATGAAATTGATGTCATTAGAAAGATAAAAAGTTTTTTCCGTATGTATATTTAAAGTGTGATTCTATTTGACTATTTGAAACTTTTATAAATTTAAATGGATCTCGTGTGATGTGATGTATATGAGTGTATGATATACATTAAAAACTATAATTGATTGATGTGACATGTTTCGAATATGAGATAAAGAGTGTCTAAATAGTAGCACCCTATGCAAAGAGAATGAACAAAACAATTCAAAAAATGGTCGAAATATAAGAAAAACAACCGTGGGTTTGTTACCTCAAATTTTTTGTGAAAACCGTAACTTTAATCGTGAAATACATGAGCTGTACTTGATGAAAATTCGTGATTCTTGCTTTTCATGGAAGCTAAGGTTGTTCATGAGAATGAATGAATGTTTAAGTTTTAAGAGAAATAAAAAAGAAGATTATGAAAGTTAAGTAAGGAAGGATTGTAGAGAGAGGAGTAGGAAAGAATTAATGAAGAAGATATGAGATTTGGACTTCACCTAAATAAATTTGAATGTTGATTTATCAAGTAGTTTGGTGAACAAGTCGCTAATTTAAGGTCAGTATTAACATATTTCAACTCAATTTGTGTTTGTGCACATTGTTTCTTATAATCTTATTTCAATGTGTTTGGTTTTTGAATGTTAAACATAGGTATAAGTCATTTGTATGCCACAATTATCAAGCGTATTTGAAATACGTCTAGCATAATCAAAATCAGTATATTCAACTAACTCGAAACGAGAATCCTTGAGATTACGAAGATCTAAATTTAGAGTTTTTTTAGACATGATATTTGATCTACCGGCATTTAAGTATAATAGAGATCGAACTATACCTGTATAAGTAGTAGTGTTAACTCATTTTCTATCGGTGATTGTTCATATCTTAGCTGAAGAAGTTTTCAGGGTTGAACATTTTTGAAGTCAAATCTCTTAAGTAATCCTTAATACATTTACATTCAATAATGAAAAAACCATTATCATTTTGTTTGGCTTGTAAAACAATAAAATATCTTAGTTCATTTTGTCATGCTCATTGCATAATGCTTAGACATGTCTTTAGCAAACTTTTTGCAAAGTTAAATATAGGTTGAACCAAATATGATATCATCATAGATTTGTACAAGAATCACATCACCTCTTTCCTTTTTGATAAACAAGGGTTAGGGTTGCAATCAACGAGTTGAAGTCATACCTCCGCCACTATCGGTGTTCCAATCACTAGCATTGCAATCGTCGATGGCCTCGTCGAGGGTCTAGGCTATCGGTGTTCCAAGTCATATGGGTCACACCTCTGGTCAAGGGCTAGGGTTGACTTTGGATAGGGACGAAACCACCTAACACGGCGATCAACCGATCACATCTCTGCAACCACTTGCCACATTAAAATCTTCATTGGCCGACAGAGTCGAAAACCCCCTGTTCTGTTTACTACAACAGGTTGGACATTTAGTGACGGAACCGTTGTGCGACGAAAATGTATCACCTTCACTAAGCAAGCCAACTAAAATAAAGATTATTAAGCGACGGTAAACCTCTATTAGAACAAAAATTGTGTCCATTTATATTTTAGTTAAGTTTGGTATTGCTATTAATATTAGTCATAGTACAAGGTAGATTTAGTAAATACCTTCATTGATACTTGATACAATTAGACCTACAACAGTACAACCTCTTTTAGCATTTGTCCAGGCATATACATAATTAGCTCTATCTTATTCAATAGAGTTTATCCTTCCGCTGTTACTTCTTCTCAAATTTATTGGTGTGTATATCCTTCTCAATCGTTATTGCTTTCTATTATTGAAATTGCTAATGGAAAATGAGTAGATTATGAGAAAAATGTTAACAATTGTCTTCTAAAGTTAATAGGGTTTAAGTGTGTTAGATTGAGTATGAAGATATCAGAATCTTCACATGATTGGTTGATTTTTAATTATTGCTCCTGATTTTCTCTACACTAAGATATTGCTCAATAAATTTGCATAATTGTTATTCTGACAGGTTTATCAAGGCTTTGATGTTGGATCTGCAAAACCTTCTACTAGTGAAAGAAAGTTAATCATGAATTAGGTTCATGGATAAATCTTTTTTAATCATGAATAAGGTTCATATATGGGAAACCAGATGTGCCAAAGGCTACCGACTCCAATGCATAGTTTGATCTGAGCTTGCTTATTTTGAGAGAAACTATGACTGGGATGTTGCTATGCAGTTGGTCACCAAAGCAGGTGGCCCAAGTGCTCAATCTTTACCTGCCAATGATTTATGATTGGTAGCGTTTACTTTCGAGTAATAACATTGTGTTTGAAAAGGCGGTTTTTGATTGAGTTGTAACTTTGTGTTTTACTTCTATTTTCTTGTATTTGAAATCTTGATAATCAATCAAGCACTAAATGTAGCATTCCTTATCTTTTGCAGCCTGCTATCTTTCTGAAGAACATGTTATTTGTTCTTACCATTTTCTTACTTATACTCTCATTGTGGATGCATTTCTGCACAGCACCGAAACTTGCAACAACTTTCACTTGGAAACGCTAGGTGGTATTCAATTGGGAAACTTAGATTTGTTGTCTCATTTATCGTATTTTCACTACCTTGATTAGTTATTTATAAAATACAAACATAAATGAGACACTTTAAAATGTCTCAGACAGAGCTCATAACACTGAGACTTTTATTTAAATGCATGAAACTGAGCTCAGAACACTATTTACCTGTATTTGACAACAAGTTTACCTACTGTTGCAATGTTGTTTAAGAAGCCTAAACGTGAACGAAGGTGACGCAATATTGAAAGCTAAGACCCTTATTAGTATATTAATGAAGCTTGTGATAACATTGAGTCCTAACTGCAACTGATAATTATGTGATACATGTGCTGGAATAGAGCTACTGCTGTTGGTACCTTGGTTGGGTGATGCCGAACGGGTCAAAAGGGTTCGGATCAGGATGGGTGGGTTCAATTGTTGAGCTAATATGGTAAGGAAATTTTGTGTTTACTTCAGTAACTAGTTTTCTTTCCTGAATACTGAAATCTGATTACCTAAGTGTCTTTGATGGTAAAAGTTAGATGATCATAATCATAGTTAGTTTTTTTGGGGAGTAAAAATTGGTGAAAAGAAAATAGCTTGGGTCAAATGGTCCAAATGTACCTCTAATAGGAAGGTTGGTGGATTAGGTATTGGTAGCAACAGAGAAGGGTGCCCTTAGGAACAAGGTTATCACAGAACTCTATGGGTGTTCGGGTGAAGATGGGATTAAGAAGGGAGTCTGGAGCAACATTGTCTCAAGCTGGAACAAGACTGATGCGTTAGAGATACCTTTCAACACCTCCATAATTAGAAAACTTGGTGACAGAAATGATTCTCGTTTTTTCTTAGATCGTTGGTGTGAAGATGGGTTCCTGCTACGAGATCGTTTCCATCGTCTTTTCCATTTAGAATCTAACAAAGACGGCAAAATAAATGAAAGGAGAATCCACATTGGAGATGGTTGGAGTTGCTGTTGGAACTGGAGAATCCTTCCAAGTGGAAGGGCTGCAAATGAGATCACAACTTTAACAAGGATCGTGCAAGAATCAAGTCGGCCATCTCTCAAAAAAGATAGTTGGACCTGGACCTTAGATGCTTGTGGGACCTTCTTGGTCAAAAAACTATCTTTGTTGGTTCAAAATGGTATTCTTAAAGAACTGCCTGATGAGTCAGAATTTCGATGGAACAATCTGGTGCAAGGTAAAGTTAACATCTGCGCCTGGCATGTGGTCCTCAACCGTTTGCCTTCAAAAGTAAACTAAGCAAAAAGGGGTGTAGCTTTGCCTTCAAAAGTAAACTCTTTCTTGATGCTGTGTGTGTTAATAGTGACAATGTTTTTGGTTAGTTATAATAATTTGACTTTCGAGGTCAAACTCGCATCTAACAAAATAATAGCGTTATTTATCTTATTGTAATATCTTCTGTCAAACTTGCATTGTGATTAATGTTTTCACTTTGTTACGGTTGATAACAGCCATTTTATTATGATTATGTTTCGAGATGATGTTATCAAAGACAAGTTATGTGCCAGATTATTTGTTTACAATTGCTAAACTAAGGCATTAAGTTTGAATTACAGAGATTATATACTAGATTAATACGTTTTGTGTTTTTAACGCTTGATTCTACCGGTGATGATGATGATTAACAACTTATTTCATATTATGTTGGTTTGTCAGCTTTAAATTGTTTTTAGTAATTCCTAGCAATTAGATTAGATGCTAATGTAATAAAATTAAAAGCAGAATAATTTGGATTTAATATTTTACAATTTTTAGTGACCGAAAGGAACTCCGTCACTAAAAGTTTTTGGGATGATAGAATCCAAAAACCCTTTACTAGTGATGATTTTTCTTTCTGTGAAAGATGATCTGTAGAAAAGGTTTTGCACCTTTGAAAAACAAGTCAGCATATATATATATATATATATATAACAAAAATGGACTTTTTAAGTATTACTTGTTTTTTATTTTACCAACGTTATAGGAACTATTGTGAAATTATAGTACTAAAAGTTATACCTATTCACAATTTTTTTAAATAAAAAGAATTGCAAAAAATATTTACTGCAATCTTCATTCATTACAAAATGCAAAAAGTTCAATTTGGGTCGATTTCATGCTTAAATTACAGTCGAAGTGAGTGCATCTTCAAGACCATAGGTTCATATATAGACCTAGATTCTAGCACAAAAACTACAAAGCATCACTAATATCCTACCCCAAAATACAAGTGTTGAGCATTACACTAGTTGTGAATTTGGCTCTGGTTTCACAAACCAGCTTCTAGCATCTCTTTCTGCGATTTCACTGCACAAACAAGCCCACATCATAAATAAACGCAAGCACGACTTGGAGAACAATAAGTGAAATATCAAAGTGATGAATTTATAAGATTTTAACACCTGTCTTCAGCCTCTGTTTTAGTGATGAATTTGACATCTTTTGAAGCAAGAAACTCACAAAAACTTAAAAGGTTTTTCTCCTCGCAGAATCTATGAATATGGCGCAGAAAGTTGTTGAATTGCTTCGGTTCCTTGACCAACAAAAAATAAGTTCAAATCTCGGTCAGCTGTCACAAGTCATATGTGCTAATACAGACATTATGTATTCAGGCACCGTGTTTGGAACACGTGAAGGGTAATTTATCTTATACACATGAAATTTGAAATATTTCTATTTTTGGGAAGTTTCGGGTTACACTTATCATCAGGTCATCATTACAAAAAGTTTTTAGGGATCAATAAGTCTTTGTTTAACTTAAGTGTAAATCTTGACGTAACTAAATCCCAATTTCAGAATACAAATGATGCATACGAAGTAAGGAAGAATTGCTTACTTGCTCAATGACACAACCCCTTCGGAGAGCAACTAAACATTCAAAAGCCTTCGGATAAGTATCACCTTCAAAGGAGCTCTCCAACAGATCAAGTACTTTATTTTTCATACCAAAAATAGCTTTACTAACCCATTCGGGACTATCTCTTCGAGATATCATTGCTTCAAAATCTTGTACAGGATTCAAGTCCCCAATTGTCTCTACATTCCCATCAGATGTAGACCCCAGTAACAGTTCATTCTTTCCAACTGATTCCTCCCTCAGCAAGCGCCTACTCGATTTTTTCAACTGTAAATGAAATTCTACTTTTTATCTCTATGGGCCATTTAACACTTGATATTCTCTAAATGGATACTTTATGCCCAAATTTTCTATAATTGAGTAGTGTCATACTTATCTAATCTTTAGAATAAAAAGAGTTTTATGTGATAAAAATACATTTTAGTATTTTACAGTAATATGTTACTCGTTAGGGATTGAGAAAAAAAAAAGATAAAAAAAAAGACGTAAGTAGATGGGTTTAAATTGCAACCTCTGAAGATGTAACTTTGGGTCTCATTTTACTTGATGCAAGAGGCTTAAGATGGGACACTGAATCTAGTCGTAAATCTAATATCAAGGTATACTTGGTGAAATACCTTGGGATTCTCTTTAATTTCAAAATGCCTGCAAAATTCATCAATCACGAGCTTGTTCTGGGATACTACTTCAGGATCAGGCTCTGTTATTCTTTTGAGAGTTGCATCAAGTGGTGGGACAGCCGCATCTGGATACTTCGATTTTAGTTCAAGATGGTGGTAAAAACGCTGAACAAATAGAAGTCAAGATTCAGAAAAAGAGTAAGGAAATTGACATTTGTAGACGCCAAAGAAAACATCCTCCATTTATCTTTGCACTACCACAGTAAACTCTGAAGATAAAATAATGAATGAATCTTCTTTAAACTATTAACAAATAACTCTAGCCAAGTGAGCATTGCATTTGGAGTCAACAGTTTTGACCTATCTGATCATGAATGGGTGAATTTGGGTCACGTATTATCACTAACGAGCCAAATGGGTAAAAGAATACCTAAAAGAGACGGGTCAACTGCGTTGAAAGTCTCTTAAGCTGTAGTTTCAAGAAAAGAAATGTTTCATTTTGCAACTTCCTACTAGTTTTTATGGGAAAATAAATCAGATTGGGCATAGTAATTTGCAAAAACTTAAGAAATAAGTTGAGTATATACCTCCAAAACAGGATTTGGGGTAAAATCTGACCTCAAAGCTTCCTCCTTACCAGGTGGTGCTAGGTCCAGCATCATTACCAACTTATCAGCAGCTTCTTGCTGTTGAGTGTTTGGCTGGAGAGACCCAGGTAGGTTGCTCAGAGATGGAAACTGAAACTCTCGAACATCTTCAGCAAATGGGAGGACATTGAAGTAAAACGAATCTGCCTGTCATTTAACAAAACGATGTCAAGGTGGCCATTTCAACCCATTGACTTATGAATGGGTCTGCTCATGTTACGTTTTTATCTATAACCAGTCAAACAGGTATAGATAAATATAAGAATATGGTTGAAATGAGCAGAATGTCATTTGAAGTATGTTTTATTGCATAAAACCTCCCTCATAAACCATTTTATTACTAAAATCAGATTATTAGTAAATATGAAATAACTTTTGTAACGGTATCTAACACACTAATTATTTTATATAAAAAAGGTTGGACAGCCCGTTTTCACCTTCAGAAGATACACACTAAAATTGCAAATGCACTCACAATATTATCTTTGTCAGATACATTAGGAGTTAGGACTCCTATAAGAACATTTGCTTGTCCTTGCCTCCATACACATCGTAAAATTGCAACTTTATTCATTTCCTTCATTGCTCTTGCTAATGCAGAAACCGCAATAATAGCTTTTTTGTTGCCCGGGTCAGCAATTAAGATGTTGACATCTTTCATGTAGTAGTGTCTTGAGATACATGTGGCATTATGATTGAAAAAAAAAGTCAGCAGTCCACTTACTATATGCATATATGTTTATAACAATCCATTCCAATAGGCAAAATCATTACCTCATAATATTTGAAGCATTTGTGAATCCTAAAAGTTTCACCCCTTTCTCTGGTCTGAATTTCACTGCTTCAAGTTCGGCAGATGAGATAGGAATCACTTGAGGTCCATATCTATAACCTTTTATCCTTTGTTCCGGAGGTACAACTTTATTAGGATCCTCAACACTTTTGTACTCATAATCTACTTTAAGTTCATGAGTAGCAAATTTATCTGTTGCAGGTGCTTTATCAGAATACTTTTTCAGAGTAGGGAACTTTTCTTCAGATGTTTTCTTGTAGACCCAAACCTGATCGTTATAAAGACTATGAAGCTCAGCTTCTGCTTGAGAGAAAAATTTATACATATGTGTGCGCGCACACGTACATTCATGCATGCATGTGTGTTTGGGTAGAGAAGACGGAAAGCAATAGTTAAAGAAATACCTTTATTTTAAATGTAGAGCTTATTTCAAGATCACCCCTGTAAGTGGTAACAGGAGTTACATTACGAGTCCTCAGTGCACCCAATAACGAAGTTGAACTCTCAACCTGCACTGCTTTAGCTTTTGTCTTTTTTGAAAATATATTCAACAACATATCATTTTCTTTAATGGTATTATTATGTTCATCTCGGTTCTGTTCTCCCCTATACACGATACAATCAATTTTCATCCCGTGTGCAGCCATCTGCTCGGCAAGGGTGAATACTTGATCTTCTTTTGTACCTTCATATGGATCTTTGATTGGGTACATAGCATTAGTAATGACACAAATGCGTTTTTTACCCTTCATTGTTTCTTGGTACTTTTTAATTAGCATATCCATCCCCACAACAATGGCATCCATAACTATAGTTTAAGTCAAGGTACCAATTGCTCATTTTTGAAACGAGTAAGCAAAACCAAGACACTTATGACGCCTTCCATGATGTGAAAAGTCTAACGGTGGGCCCCAATTATGACACCAAATCTTGCACGAATATAACGAAATCGTTGAAAAAGTGGAGATTTGGAGACCAATTTAAATTTTAGAACTATTTTGGAAAAGTACCAACCCAACTTTGTCAAATTGTTTAAGCAATTAAATATATAATACCGTGTTTGATTATTGATCTTAACAATTAACATTATAAATAAAGTAAGCAATATGGACGGACAACTTGTATGATTGTGTCATAAACAGGATACAATCTCCAGGAACTGTTCCTCGAGGAAGTTGTTGTATAACATCCACAAGATCTCCGTCCACAACTTTAATTGGCTGCAAAACCGTCACGTGCTCATATCCACCCACTTCTGTTGTCAGATCATTTTTGGTATCTGTATAATAAATGTAGCACCTTAATTAAGACAATGGACAAGAGAGAAAATTTCTACAAAAAATTGACACCCATTGGGTCACTTCAGTAGCTGACATGATTAATGAGGATGTTGAAAAGTTGTCTCCTGAAACTGAGAATGACTAACTATTAAGAATATGTCCACTTGAAGCAAACCTCGTGGATTTGAAACACCATAACATGAAAAAATGAGTGGGTAATAAATAACCAAACCTATATTACCTTCTGTTCCAAATAAAACAACTCCTACTTCATCATATTTGCTAAAAACCAGCTGCAAAGATACAAAATAAGATGATTAATATAAGTTAATTATGCAAAAAATACTGGATCAGTGGATTTTCACAGAAACAGGAATAAAAGAATAACAACCACACCCTCACAATGGAAGGACAATAAAGTAGAGGAAATAAAGAAATTACCTTCTTCTGTATTAGCAAAGAGCAAACCTTCTGAATCTCCGGCAAGACGCTGTGCATTGAAGGACCAACATCAATCAATAAAACCAATCCCTCCTGTATATTTTCCAGCAAAACTTGAAAAGTGTAAGCAAACCAAATTCCTTTTCAAATTTCATTTTCCTAGAAAAAGATCGTTACCAAATAACAAAGCAAACTAACTTGCTTTGAAACCTAATCTTGTACACTACAAGAACATTTTCATAGAATTACAATCTGAAGAATCTATATTAGATCCCCAATAGCATTCCTTTCAAGGTTTTAGTTGCTTGTATGATGGAGTGGCATATAAAACTACAAGAATAAAGTCAATCATTCCAATATAATTCTTCGAAGAAACTTAGAATGAAAGATAAATACCATTAAATGGGTGAAACTAAAAAAACTCATAAGTAAATAACAAACATTATTGTGAAGCGCACGACAAAGTTACTTTGACAATATTAATCCTGAACACCCCCTCCCCAAAACACACATATATTTGTATGTGTGTATCTGTGTGTGTAGGCAGGTTTTGTGACATTAGTAGCTTGTATGCAGAACCAACATCAGCATATTAAACCCATTATCACAGTTATCATTGCTAAAAGGAAAAAGAAAATCTAAGCAAAAATGCAAAATCATTCGATCAGTGTTACTAAACTAACAAATATCATCCACAAGCAAACAAAAGAAGTAGCTTCGACTATAATCAGTTCTAATTTCTGGCTATAGACATATATTGGTATTATAATCATATAGAATTAGGAACTATATGAGGTTAATTTATAAGATCTATTAATTAGCATGATCAAAACTTTAGACAGTTAATAAAGGACTTGACAGCAGAACGCTCAATGCATTGCAATAGACATAGACATGATCAGCAATTTAATAGAACCAATGATACTAGGCGAGTAACTTTTTGCAAGATTTTAGTGAAAGTATGATGAAACAAATCATGCATATAAACCGGCAATAGCCACTGTATAAGTATATATTACGAAACAGTATTAAAATGTTATAAAATATCATTTAGGGGTGTTGCTAAATCATCTAACGGATACAACCAACAAGCAAAAACAAACAAAACTTGCATTTACTATTATCAGATGTGATATTTCTTGTGCTCAACAAACATCAACATAAATAAGGGGGTGTTTGCGACTGCGTTTGCAAAAAAGTGTTATAAAAAAAGCAGGTTTCCCAACCTACTTTTTCAGGATCCGTTTTCTCTCTAGGAAAACATAGATAAACACTTTTTCAGATTATTATCTAACTATTAATGTTTTGCAAACGCAACAGTCAGATAATTTTCCTAAAATCCAACACCAAACACCCTCTATGCTAGGTGGGGATTCAAGATTTTAGCAATTTTAGCAAAGATTATATCTTCATAAGATCAATGATATAGAGTTTAGCAGCAAAACATCGATTCAATCTCAACTGATGGCAATAAACTTGCTTTGACAGTTGTTAATTTGATTTTTTGCCCAGAAGAAATATTAACTGATGTAGCAATTAGCATAATCTGACAAGCAAAATGATAAAGAGCATAGCAGCAAAACCTTAAATCTAATGCATTCAAAGCAACGTACCTGGATTTAGCCTTTGGTTGCAACAAAAGTGAACATCAAAGGATGAAATAAAAATACCAAAATTTGCCATTCTTGTGAACTATTTTAAGTGAACTTTCCTCCCATTTCACAAGAAAGTTTAACTTCGTCATTTTAACTACTAGCTTCTCGTATAATAGAAATTCGAACTCAAGCAGTTAGTTAATTATTTGTTACCAAGTCTTCGAATTTTAAACAGCAAAACACATCCCACACTCTCTCCTATAGCCCATTTTATTATGTCTCTTTTATTAAATTTGATCCTACCCCTACTTCCGATTTTTTTGCCCTAAACAAAACTGAAACAGATGCTGATAATTTCAAATAGACATTTGAAGTATATATTATGTGTCACCTCAATCTATTAGCAATTAACTTCATCAGATTTTGATGAACTCGATGATGAAGACCTAATCATTACAATAGAAATTATGAACCGCAGTAGACCCCTTCAACATTTTCTCACAAATTTAGGATGAACAACCTTAACTAGCTGCATAAATTTTCAAAAAAATAAATAAAAAGACTACAAACTTTAAGCAAAATCATTTGAAGGGAGTAGCTAAGATAATAACAAGCAAAATTAACAAAATAAATTCTGATATTGTTTTCAGGCAACTAGTTAGTGGTTCCATTGCGATCAAATGAAGTATAGCAGGTTGGGTTTCGACATGTTTGCCAACAACATGATCGAAAACCTTGTAAACTTGAATTTAAAGAGCTTAGCAACAAATCATACACCGATTGTAGGTGATATACTTGTGACTGCAAATTATATGAACAAAAGATTAAAAAATGAAATGAAGTAGACCTTGTTTCGAGCCATTTCCTTTGGAGAACAAAGCGAAGGCGAAGGTCCGAATCGTACGAGAGAAGGTGTTCTTCTCTTCCGCCCCCAATTCTAACTATTCTTTTTTTTCCTTTTTTGAGTAACTATATATGTTCAAAAAAACCGAAAAATCGAAGAACCGACCTGTCCCGCATGAACCGAAACCGAAATAATCGATACCCGTAAAACCCGTAACCCGAAAAACCTGAAAACTAGGGTACCCGCTAAATACGGGACGGGTTCGGTTTTTAAAATTCGATATCCGCGGGTACCCGCCCCGCCCCGTATGCTTTTAACTTTATATATATATATA
>JAUEJL010064804.1:0-17675 GCA_032274825.1 Drosophyllum lusitanicum | reverse complement strand
TGAATTCGTGATACCCCAGGCAAAAGGGTCGAATTACAGATTACGGAAAGTGTATTGAACACGATCCACGAAATTATTCAGGTTATATATTGTTATTCTTACCTTCTATAAACCCTTTTCTCAAACAGTCCGATCGTTAAGGGGTGTGTGTGTGCACGCGCGCGTGTTAAATATTTCTGGTCAACAAAGATTCAAAAAAATAATGAAACCATCTTTTTGGCTTGCTGTAGTTGGAAGTGTTACAAATCCATGAAACACACATTTAAATTTCACTCTTTTTAGAAGCATTATGAACAAAAAACAACAAAACATTTCCTTTTCTTTTTCTGTAAATATTTGTAGCTTAAGATATATACTCCAACAAGTTCACAGCTACATGATTTTTGACTAATATACACTTTTTTTAGGTAGTTCTCGGATATAGCACGTTAACTATACGAAATCCACACGTAAATAAATACATCTGGCGAAACTGTTTTCTCCCATCAAACAAACACCAGATGGTTGATTATGCAAATTAATCACCCGTATACGTACTGTAATCAGGTTAATTACCAAAAATACTAATAATTCATATGCCATTTGTCAATTTAAAAAATACTTAAACTATGTCTTCGTTGAATTTGTGGGGAAAATAGCAAAATTGACAAATGGCAGATTGTATATATATCTATAAACATATATATATGTTTGTGTTTCTGGTAATTAACCGTATTTTACGTTTTGTGATGTATACCCTTACTATACGTGTTACTTAATTACTTGAAGATCTTCTGGTGAGTGAAGGCGATGAGTTGATGATTTCTTGACCGAGTTCATGGATTTTGTTGAGTAGCAGCATCTGCTCAGTTTCTAGTTGTAGGATGCATTCTTCTTCAACTTCATGCAGGCTTTCCAGCTCATTCAGAGACATAGATGCTTCTTCGTAGTTTTCATCTTCGACCAGAGACCGGATTTTGGTCATTGTTTGCTTCATCTGATGATAAAAGTCATGTAATATGGTTTATAAAACGTAAACATATGATTAAAAACGTGTATGTAAAAACAATGGTTTAAAAGATTAACCGATCCCTTGGTCTATATTTTACGCTTATTAGAATTACTAAACTTTAAAACGTTAGTTAGAGGTGGCAAAAAGGTTGGGTTGACAGATCAAAACTGCTTCGGATCAAAATGAATAATTTTTTTTGTAGGGGTCAGGTAACAGTGGGGAGGGTTTGGTTTTGGTCGGTTATTGCATAAAACCAAAACCGAGTCAAAACGTTTAATTCTTTTTAGGAAAATTTGTTTAGTTTTGGTTAAGTCAGTTTTGTTTCATAGATGGATTTGATTTAGATTTCGGTTATTGACAAAAGTTTTGGGCTTCGGCCCAATGCGTAACATTTCTTCATTGTGTCCATGTTTTTGGGCTTAGACCCAACAACATAAATATAAGCCTTGTTATGGATTTCTAAAATAGTGAGTTTACTCTTTCAAAATAAAATCATAGCCCGAATCGACCCATTTATAAGTAAAAGAAGATGAAAAATGCAACTTCTAACCTGGTTTGATATTTTTTGTCCTCTACTTGAGGGCGACTCAGAGTCGGAAACTTTCTTTTGTAGTTGTGGAACTTTTCTAGTAACTTGAACATGAATCTCACCCTTTTTAACACCTTGAAGGGGTATCCACTTATCCGACAACTCATTTGGAGGCAATCGTTGATATTCCACAATACAATCACCAATACTTGATGTCGGCAAAAGGGCATTGTGGTCTTTTACATGGAGAGCTAACAAACTGCCATCATCTGGGAATTCAAAAGTTTGATGCCATTGAGGACTCAGAGTTTTGTACATTACCTGTTCAAGTCAATCCAACATTAGCAATGAGAATACATAAATAATAATAATCCCAAAAGAAATGCAATGTTTCCCTTTTGGGAAAATCATCACAAAAAAAAAAAAAAAAAAAACTAACCTTGGTTGTTCTTTTCAAGTTTCCATAATGTACCCTGACATAGGGATCACTTGTTCCCCGAATATCGGCAGCAACAAGATCTCTTCCTTCAATAATAACCAGCTCAATCAAACCTCCTTGTGAACCCTAGATAGAACCAAAAAGAAATGGAAGCAAATATCATAAGACTAATTTGATCTCACTATTGATTTTTAGAATCTACATTTCATTATATTTTTTAATTTTGAAACTGACAAGATGTACTTTGGCGAGAACTTTCAAATACGACATTTTAACTTCAGCTACAAACGACTTGATCCGAGCTTGACTACTTTAGGCTAAGCTTGAATATATATAATGATTATTTTTTTATAGCCAAACTTTTTTTTGAAATATATGTAAAAGTTATACTAAATAATGGAGCTCCAATAATGTCATCATTTACAATTTCAGGTTTATATACATTTATATATACACCTATATATTACATAAAGCTTCATAAGAGCTCGAGCTAAGCCCTTATAAGCTCGAGCCCGGCACGTTATATATTTCGAGCTCATTTTTAAGCTCGAGCTTAAACTTGATAAAAGATCGAGTTGCTTGACAGAAACTAAAGCTCAAACTCGATCAAACGTGAATTTCTATCATGAGAAACTATTTACAAAATGCATAAAACCTTCTGAATCACTTTATTATAAGAATTAGATTATGAGTGAAAAACATATAATTTCTTTTATCATAATTTAGACACTAATTATACAAAGAAGCAAAAATATTGGACCTAAATTTTATTACATACCTTGGATCCTTCATAATCATCGATTGTTGCTGATTCGATTTGAAGCCGAACTTCACCTTTGTTGACCTTTTCAAGTGGAATCCATACATCTCTTACTACTCCATCCACAAGACCTTCCATATTTACCCTTGCACCGCCAATATTTTCATCTCCTAAAATCTCTTCTTTATAGCATTTTATTTTTAAATATTCACCATCACTGATCTCTTCAAACTCAAACTTCTGACCCCATGAAGCGTTTGTGGCACTTCTTGTTCTTTGGATTGTCTGTTAAAGTTTATTTGAAGATTTCAGAAATGACTTTTCTAATATTTATATGGATTTTCACATGGGGTTTGTGCTTCTCCAAGAGTTGATAGTTATAAACATTACAATTTCAATACAATAAACCAAAAGAAAAAAAGATTTTTATTATGCAATAAACCAAATCAACTTGTAAGGTGGCAATTTCAACCGATTTACTTTGAGATAATAAAGTTTTGGTCATCATATTACACTACTTGTTTAGAAGAAAAGAATCTTTAAAGCCAGTACAAAAGTTGTTTGAGGTAAATCCAACGCGACTCATTTCAACCACGTTAAAAAATTACAATTTTAACCTGCACTTGTCATGACCCGTTACCGTTTTGCCAGCCCTATCAAATTTGAATTGAAGACCTATGAATTTGAGTAAAAATTCACAGTGTAGCATTTCTACTCAAAAAGAAGGATAATAGAAATATGCATGTACCTTCCCATATTGTAGTTTAACATATGATTTTCCACTTTTGTCCTCTAAAAGTTCTTTTCCTTCAACAACAGTCACATAAATCTTCCTTCCAGTTCTTGGTTGAAAATTAGAGTTGGACCCGTACAACGATGAAGCTCGTGTACTAAGTTGAGAACCACTCAAGCTATGCAAACCATCAGAAAATTGCCATTCCTTCAATGTAAGTTTTACTTTCAACTGCAAAACCACAAAAAGATGTTGATCAATAAAAATACTATGGCCATGCTATCTTTCACATTTTAAATTAGACCCGAAATGTTCTGAGTTGAAAAGGAGGTCATTGGGTTGACCCTTTATAACACCTTTTGTCCAATTCTTAAAAAAACTATTATAAAGAATGAATGTGTTAATTATGGTTTCAAGCACAATATTATTTCCATAATAATGAAAATATTTAGAAATACGATTTGGAAGGTCATATGCATTATAAACTGACTTTGGGTGACTTTCAAGCTGTTTCCGTTCTCGTCTTAGCTAAATTTGTCCCGTTTGAGATAAAAGGCAACCCAAATCAAGATATTCGTAATTAAATGGACCAACATTGCAACATCTAACTAAGACACATTTTACTTGTCATGAATTGCAGCATTTGATTGTCGATGAAGTTCAGAATATTTTCTCGTTATATGTAAATTATTCGCCATTTTACATCTCGTTTTCAAAAACTTTCTTCTCTACATCAACAATTTTCACTACTCCAATAAACGGGTAAACTAAGAGGGATCCTTGTTTAGGCAACCACGTGGCCATTTCTAAAACTACTCCCTAGCCAACCCAAGGACTCACCTAGCGAGGTTTAAACCTGTGGACCTCTTGTGAGAATCAGGGACACTCAACCACTAGGCTACCTTGGAGTTGGCTAATTTTCACTATTCAAATGAGTGTCTAAAATTGTTATCTTATTGTCAGATTACTTTTCATGATAAATAGTAAGATGCATTCAAATGTAAACTTTCCAAACAACATTTACATTTATAACAATTTGCGACTTTTTTTTAATTTTTACATTCAAGCAAAAACAAGTTGATTTAACTTTGGACCAGAAGACAAATAATTTAGTTAAGAATGTTAGAAAATTATATAGAAAACAAGGTGGTTTCTGGAATCAAATCGACTTGGATTTATCTTAGGATCGTGTGATACACTTTCCAAATTCGATATTTCGCCCCTATGCCCGGGTTACAATGAAATTCTAATATGGGATAATCCTACAAGGATCAACTTTGAAATCTGGCACAGATTCAAAGTCTGAGTTTGTAGATGGTGAAGAGAATTCGAAGTTCCCAGAGATGACCAAATGCATATGTTTCTGAGTATGTATATATATATATATATATATATATTCAGAATTTAAAGGCAGATTGTTTCGGAAGTTACATCCAAAAAGTGATTTTTGGGTGATCCGAATTAATATAGTTAAATTTCGGGCCGGAGCGTTGCCCCTAGGACCACGCAAGGGGGCACAACCCCTTTGACCCTTGCCATCTTGGTTGTACCGAGAACAAATTTGTTTTATACAAGTGTGCACTCCGCACCTCCCAACTTGTATAAAATCGAAGTTTGAACTCCATTGGTCATCTGTAAATTCCATTACACTAAATGACTTTGTGACACTAAAATCACAAACAAATAAAAAAAGCAACGGTTTTAATGGCAAATGATCACACCTTTGCTGAGTTAATACCCTCAAACGGGACCTCCATTTCAACTTCTTTTCCACAAAACTCGGCATGTTTTGCTATCACACTCGATTCTGATCCAATGGCCCAAAAGATTGTCGAATCATCTGTGCAATATCTCAGCTGCACCAATTCAAAAACTTCACTTTCAAAATAAAGAAGACAAACTATATTTAGTTTTTTTAACTAGAAGTAGAACCAAATGTCAATGTAAATCCATAAAGGTGACAAAATGGGCAGATTGGATATAATAGACTCAGGTTGGAGCAGGTCTTTTCGAATACGGGTCAAAACCGGTCGGCTAGGTTGACCCACAAACATTTTTCTGCCTCCTTTTCTATATACGATCAAAATGTGAATATGATTAGATTAATAATCAAAGTTTTTTAGTAAAATAATTCAGGATGCTGAAAGCACTAAACAATACATTTTGGGTGACTTTCAACCAGTCCAGTTTGATCCGTTTCTCCGTTTAGCTAAATTCTTTGATGTTATCGGTTAATGATAAAAATAATCCAATTCGACACAGTCATAAGTAAATGGGTTGGGAATTACCACTTCCATAAATAAATAAAGAAATCCAACTTAGCCAAAAAAGAAAAATAAGAAAGAAAATACCTTAATTTCACAGCTAGCAAGGTAGTTGTAATTGACACTATCTGGACAGCATTCATAAAGATTGAACTTAAGAATTCCGGCATCATCATGAAGAATCATATTAAATGTTGAATCCCATGTTGGGTTAGGTCCCGCAACCTCAAGTGTTCTTCGTGTTAAATCTTCGAGTTCCACTTCAACAAACGTATGAAAATCTTTACCCATGAAGGTGATGTCATGATTCTCTACAACACCACCACCATCATCATCATCATCATCATCATTACTTGTAGACCTTCTTCTAAAACTATTCCGGGACAGTTTTCCGGCTGACACAACCGTGACATGGAGTACACCACCGACAGCCTTTTTCCTTAAGTCCACCGGCGGCAAAGAAAGACAACGCCGCCGAGGTTCAACCATTGTTTTATTCAATGATTCGTTACAAACTTTAACCTAAAAAACACGGGTTAAAGACTTAAACGTGTTTATTTAATGGTGAATTCAAAATTTACAAACTCGGAAGCTTACTAGCCATGAAGAAACACCGGGGAGTTCTGTAGCAGGTAGAGATTGACTACCACCACTTCCAAATGCAACACCTATCCTGACTTCGGGAGTTGAAACGAATGAGTACAAAATTGCTTTCCCGTCTAAAATCGGTGATAGAAGAAGCTGCGGAAATCAACAAAAGAATAGGTAAATATACATATATGCATGTAGGAATAAGATTCATCTGAGAACCATAAAAAATTGAGAACTAGGGAAGCAATTTGGGTCCATAGATAAAAAATGAAGGGTCAAAATCACATGTGAATTAAGTTGTACACATGTGCTCGCCATGTTCACATGTGAATTAAGGTGTGCACACATATATATGAGTAAATTCACATGTGAACCCTTTTAATCTCAGCCCTTCAAATTTTTGTATCTAATGGCCCACATTAGTTCCCTAGTTCATAAGTTTTTTTGTGGTTCTTAGATAAACTCATCCCTGTGCAATGTATACATGTATATATGTACTTATAAACTATACATGCACTAAAAAATGCAAATAAGTTTTACATACATCGCCCTTGATGTGGAGGTTATTTATGACTATTCGAGCCGTCCCCATCGGTTTTGCCAACTTTGCAAGCAACATGAAACTTATGTTAGAAGTGTCCCAATCGAACCCCATACGGATGAATCTCTGTAAGCACAATAACATGTATCAGTAACATATGATGAAGGGATTTTATACAAATTCAAAATCAAATTTAGAAAAATTAGGAGATCAAACCTGATCACCTGCAGTAGACCATTGAGCCCCATGCATTCCCAGTATAGGAGGGCATGAACCTAATGAGAACTCTAGAAGCTCAATCTTTTCCTACAAGAAAAAACGTTTTTTATGCTTCTTCAAAAATATTTTCAAAAGTAAATAAAATGATGAAGAACTTACAATTAACTTTGGTTTGCGATGCTTCAAGCGTTTCTGCATGAGGAACATCAACTGCCATTAGTCAATATTGGATCTGCAAAATTGGGTGGGTTGGGAAGTTGGGTAACAAATGGGTTCCGGTAGGTTCGGATCAGGTTGGACCAACCCACCAATATTTTCTTTTTTGTGTTTTACAATTTAATATTACTACAGAGAACATTGGAAGCATTTGAATACACATTTGGCCTGTTTTGTATTAAGCTAATTTTCTACATTTGACCTGTTTGACTCATTATCAATGAAATACAAGCCAAATTGACAAGTTCTCATACAAATGGATTGAAATCGTCACCTCAACAATAGACGAAAATTTCAATGAAAGCTTTGGATTGATGAAATTGGGCCAAACTTCAGTTAAGAGCTTGTTGAGCCACTCACAGTGCTCCAATGGTGTTGTAGGCTGGTGAAGTGAAATAAAAATTAGAATGTACCAATAATTCATTCAACTTAAATTACACTAATGAAAACAAAATTAAATTAAGAAAAAACAGAAAAGAAAAATAGAGCATACAGATGTTTGTAAAATTAGCTGCTTCCACTTTCTGTTCAAGTCTTGCACAACAATTCGCTGCCGATAACTTCCATACTGCAGATTAAAACATCAATCTTTTAAAACTTTCCTTTCATGCACAATATTAATCACTTTCAGTAAAAAAAATCCATCAAATATCAGGACTGTTTGGCACAATTTTGAAAACCTCAAAAGTTAACAGTGCACCAAGTACAGAAAAGAAAAAAAAGAAACTTAATGTTCGAAAACACGGGCAAATAGTCTATTCACTATTCTCATAAGTATTTATTCGGTTTAATCAGAAAAAAGATTGATTCTTGATACCAAATATGCCAATTCCATTTATTTTCAATCATAGCAAACAAGAATAGCAAGAATAAGAAAGTGAAAAAGGAAAACATCATCCACTAGATAGAAAAGGGAGAAAAAGAAAAAACAAAAGAAAGGAGGGGGGGGGGGGGGTTGGTAACAGATGATATGCATTAAACAACTGAAGCATGTGCAATCTTGTTGATGCACATTGGATTTTCTCAATACAATACAGATCCACACCAATAGTCTTTGACTAAGATTCTTGTATTCTTTTGTAAGTTAATTATTGCAAGTTTTGAATCTATACATTTTTTAATATAACCGTTTCAGTATTGATTAAAAAGCAATAGCAAGATGTATTTACACAAACAGGAAATTCTTGCAAATCATTAGCAAGTTTTGATCTTGGCAATCTACTATACAGTCTAAAAAACACCATAACCATA
The DNA here is from genome assembly GCA_032274825.1 of Drosophyllum lusitanicum. NCBI lineage: Eukaryota > Viridiplantae > Streptophyta > Magnoliopsida > Caryophyllales > Drosophyllaceae > Drosophyllum > Drosophyllum lusitanicum. The sequence continues at coordinate 9,141 of JAUEJL010064804.1, read as the reverse complement.
CTACACAATATCAATCTAACTAGTGAGTTGATATTTAACTCAAAATTTCAAGATTCTTTAATAAACAACAAATTTTTTTAAAAAAAGATGGTCCCACAACCAACATAAATCGCGTAATTTAGAGGTAAATTATTTTTATTTATAGTGTGTATTCTCTGGCATTAAACTTAAACTTTTTTAAACCACTGAACATGTATGTCATTTGGGGATATGTGCTTTTTTTGGCATCATTAAGGGGATACAAACAAAGATCAAAGCCAAGTACTGATATCTTGGTTCAATTTCATCATGTATTACAACAGTAAAAACCCATAAACCAATGTCTGTTATTAAAATAAATAAAGATAATTGTCTCAATAAAAAAAATTAAACTTATAAATGCAGACAAACTGCAAAAATTAACAAAATTCGCACAAGAATCGATGAATATTAACGAATGAAAGAAGAAACCTGAATAGTTGCCCAAACGGCAACAGCAAGAGGAACCCAGTTGGAGAGGTTGAATACCCATTTCTCAATACTCCATAAAATCAATAACAGAGGAATCACTAATGGAAGAAGAGGTTTTTCCGCCATTAATTGATTCAAGAACTCTGTAATCTCACTCATATCAATACTAGCTTTCTTCATCTTCATTGTATGAACTTCAACAAGTTGAAATCTCTTCGGATCAAAGATTCAAACCCATAATTTCCCTTACTTAAACAAACAATAGAAATCAATTTCTAGAAGCAATTTACAGAGACAAGGGACAAGAAATTGGTTGACTTTAGTTCTTTTTTTTTTCTTTTCTGAGGAAAAAGAAAGATCAAGAGCTAGAACAGTTACGAACTAATGTTATAAGTATGGAATTTAAGAGGTAATTTGTAATTCTACACCCAAAAAGTGAGGTAAACAAGGAATTTGGGGAGACGAAAGTGGAAAGAAAGTTCCTGGATTAATGGTGGTCCGGGAATATATTTAGTCGTGAAAGTAGTCATGTGATTGTGGTGATCTCTTTGGGAAAAACAATTAAATTCATTGAAATGCTAATGTCAATAAACATTAAACAATTTTGCTCCTGCTTTTATTAATAGATTTTTTTTGAAGTAGTAAAAACATTGATATATTATAAAAATTTATTTGGATATTATTAGTTTACATTTTTATTAAACACGTGTCTATTACAGTTTTAGGTTATATAATATGTACTTATAAATTATAAAATATTATTAGCTTATTTATTTCCTCTCCTGCCAATATGTCCAATATTATAATTTTTAAAGTCCAATTAATAGGAAAATATTTGGAAGCCCATGTTTTAAATAATTAATCTATAACTCATAAACCTATAAAAATCTTTTGTTTTGGTTATTACTATAACAATTATCATAGTTTAACGAATTTTACTTATATATAAAAAATTGTATTTAAAAGGCCTATTTTTCACTTTTCTAACGTGCATTTAAAATCTACAGACGAGCATCCACATAAGCGATTTATGTTTCCATTGTTAATCCAATTAATGTGGAACATGTAAATGTGAAAGCAGCAATTATACATGTGCATCTTTCTTTTATTTCTTTGATGTCAAGCAAACCACAACTACAACATTTTTTTCGCCGTACTATAACTTATTTGTACAATTGAGAAGTTACAACCTTGACTACAATCTGAAAATACATACAATTAACTACTTAACTACACTACCTTAACAATTACAATAAGCACTCCAATATATGCCACCTTTACCCAACTTCAAAGTTCTAGCCAAAGGTTAATTAGTTCCTTTTAATCTTCAAAGATCTCTTGATCGATCAAACCCATGAAAGCTTACCACATAGTATCCAGGTTGAATGGTTGCTCTTGTTGTTGTTGCATCATAGATTCATAAGTTCTAGAGGAAGAAGCTTGTAAGCTTGGACTTGCCTCATTTAGAAAGTGGGAATTTCCTTGTGGCATGAACTGATAATCAAAATTTGCAGCTTCTCTTTGTTGGTAACTTCTAAGTTGTAATGCTTTAAGAAGCAATGAATTCATCGAAAGATTTGTATTCAGTAAGCTAGATGGCCATGCAAGCGATGAAAGGCCGCTTGCCAAACTCATATTCAGATCCATGTTAGTGTTAAGGTTAGTTTCCATACCATAATTCTGAAGTGAAATGTTATTACTTGAATTTGCCATACCATTTAAGTTTGGGAACTCAATATCACCATAGTCATTCGCCATTATGTTAGTATCACAAGGTGAGTCCATTGATTGAGGCGATGACACTGTGGCCATTGGCTTTTTCGCCATTGTAATTTTCTGAAAGATTCGGCAAACTACCCATTCTTCCTGTAATTTGTTTCCACAAGTACTTTTAGTTGAAGATGCGATAAAATACTCAAAATTAAAAGATTTACAATTTCATGTTTTATCCTTGTAAAATTGAGTAATATTCTTTTTGACCACCTATAATATGATGTTTGTTTTATGTTACGTATCCTAACTTCATAAGTTAAGGCTTTTCCTATTAGTAAAAGAGATCATAATGAATTTGAGCTAAGATAACTATAACAAATATCACCTCTTTCCACTTCTTTTGCTATCAATTAATGATCAGATTATACAAGCTAGATAATAGTTTAGTTCAATGGTATAATACTATAATATAATATAATTATATATATAGATCTTTATATAGTGTACGTTTACTTCAGACTTCAAGTCTATTTTTAGAGGAAAAAACATTACACGTGTTTACAAATTAAACAACTAAAATTAGAGAAAATGATTGTGAATCTAGTAGCATTCACCATAAATATTATCACACTTAAATGAATAAGTGTTGTTTAACTAATATACCATTAAGACCCTTTTCACTTAAAACATATATAGCAACTTGCTTTGCACACGTACCTTACTAGGTTTAAAAGCATGTGTTGATTCAAGTCTATATTCATGCATCACCCAATTGGTTTTTTCGCCTTTTGGGGCTCTACCCCTATAAAAGACTAGGGTTTTCTTCATCCCGACCAATACCCCGCCATGAAAGATTTCTTTATCCTTTCCTGTGGTCTTCCAATAACCGGCTACAGTTGCACGGTTAGTTCGTAGTCCTGTTGGATATTTTCGATCTCTTAAGCTGAAGAAATACCATTCCTTTTCTCCCATAGAAGCTTTGGCTGTATGCATTAATAACTTCTTCAACATTGATACAAAAATATTAAAATTAAAAACCTCTTTCTATGGTCTTTAATCAACTCCATCAATTTCATGTAAATATGTCATCTTCATTTTTTAACAAAAAAAAATGTGGCTTTAATAATCCTTTTTATTTATTATTTTATTTTTGAAGTAAAAAAAAACACAATATCCTGAGAACATCAAGAATCAAGGAAGAGATGAACATAATGTAAAATTCACACAAGGGGAGGGAAGGCATTACTTCAGTTAGTTTTCCATTTGGAATTTTTGACTTATAAATATGAATGGTTATATTTTTTAATAATACAATGAAAAAAATAATATAAACTTTAGACTTTAGTGAATTATAACATTTTTTTTGTTTTATTATCATTATATATATGAGGATATGATATATGCTTATAGAAACACTTATCTTATGTGTTTTCGGACACACAAACAACTAAAATGAGGTGTATATATGCTAGTCATTTCTTCATTTACTTATTTAAGTGTTTGTAAGTATGAAAACACGTGCTTTTACTTACACATATCATTTTATATATATACCCTCAAACCATTCTAACCTTACAAACCATTCATTTGTGCTTTCATGATTATCAGTTTTTAATTTTTCTCCTTTATATATGTATGTATATATGTGTGCGAGTATGCCCACACATATATACACACACTACCACACATGATCACGTAGTTCTCTCTACGTGAATTGCGCCAAAACATTAATTTCTACGAATGATGGCACGTTTCACAGGGTGTGAATATCCTTCGCACCAAATGGTTTTCATATGATATTAGGATATATATAGTCGAGTAAAAAATTTTAAAATTATTAAAAAATATCTAACTTAATTTAATTATAGCTTATTCATATGTATTATACATAATAGAGACAGTCTCAGGGGAGTTCTAGATGTGTTCACGAATAGAGTCCATTCTTTATTAAGGGTTTAAAATTTTATCCATATGTAATATTATATATACTCATTTATGACCGAGAATTGTTATTTGATGCTTACAAGTGTTTTTTTTTTTTTTGCTGAGAATTATTATTTAGTGCTGAAAATGTTGTTTTAGTGTTGAAAAATATTTTTACTAAATTGTAAAGAGCCTCCGCAATCTCGGAGACGACGGCTCTTATACTTAAATCTTTTTTAAGCTACATGATAATCTATAAAACATATGACAAGTAATATAATATAAATTCTTTAATATTAATTTAGTGATTTACACATATTTCTTTGAGATTGAAAAGGAAAGTTTTGTTACATTTGACGGACTTTCACAAACAATGTTGTGAAGTCTTTGAAACAATTTTTTTAACTATTCTCTTGAATACGAAACTTGTAACATTTATGCTCCTCAAATCCGTTAAATTTTAAACTCGTCTCTTAAATTTTAGAGTAAATAATAAATTACATATTTGACTAGATGTTTAATGGTTTTATGGATTTGATTTATAGATTCAAAAACTTACGGATTCATTTCATCCTAACCCAACTTTCTTTTACAATTAATTCCTCTCAAAGTTGAAAGGACCAAAATACATTCTTTCTTAAATTATTCCCTTTTCTTTTAATTTTTTTTATTGATTTTCTATTAACTTAATCGTTTTTCGATATAAAAAATATTAAACAAATTCTTCCCTCATATTCTCTCTCTTTGTCGACGACTTTATTTAACTACAATATCTCTATCTCTCTGTTTTACACTCTTTCTCCTCCGTTGATTTCCAATAAAAACGCCACCACTCTCATATGTACTATCTCCATTACCCACCACCAACCCCAATTGTCAAACTACTCAACTCCATCACCGAGTCTAATAGACGAATAAGGAAGGCCTTAGCCTAATCGAACCCTAGACACAATCCTTCTCCGGCCACCATAACCTTCTTCGCCACCCAAACACCTCTGACGATCATAAATCTAAAGATACACAAATCGCAACACGTATACACACTCGCCATCGCCTTTTCCACCACACAAACACCATTGCTATCTGGAATCTAAACACACACAAATTGCAATACACTCAGGAAAACATAAGATTATGTGGTGTTGTAGTCTATGACTCTATGTGAACTAAAATTGGTTACTTGTGTATGGAAAGGGAGAGAGATGTAGTCAATGACAGACACACACACACACACACAGAGGTTGATTAGGGCTTCGGCCACTCTTAAACAAGCATGAGCCACCTCTATATCTGACACGCACACAATGACACAAATTGACTATGGCTCTGATCAATGGGGTAGCGACTGTCTACCATTTTAATCGTGACACACAAACACACACATTATTTATTAATCGTCAACGAAGGGAGATATCCTTAGCCCTATCTTTGAACTTGTTGAAAAAGTTGTCATAGGTTGCCAATGTCAGACTGATAGAGAGAGTGAGTGAGGTAAGCGAGGGTACGACAATGTGCAGTGAGAGAAGAAAGAGAGAGAGGATACTCATTTAATATCATAAAATCAATATAAATGAAAGAAATTGAGTACATCTAAGGGGAGAGCATTTTGGTCTTTTCAAATTTGGTAGGACTAATTGTGAAAAAAAGTCAGGTCAAGAAGGACTAAACCTGTAAATTTTTAAATTTAGAGATAAAATCCATAAAAACTACTAAAACACACGGACCAAATTTGTAATTAACTCTAAATACACATCCCCAACATCCATGCACACAGTGTGTATATGGTGGGGATGTGGCTGTGTATATATTTATTTATGTTTTAATTTTACAATTATATCAATCACTTTCTTTCTTCCTATAATTCGTCCCTAGCCCTATCTTCTTTTCTTCTTAGCTTTGTCCTTATCCCTATTATATACGAATTTAAAGTCAATTATAAACACACAGACACAAATAAAACATACTTTAGGTTAGTTACAAACATGATTCATTTATTTGCTTTTGGGTTTTTTAAAAATACATATTATCGGTTTATCACAATTTGGAGAAAAGTTTAGAACATGTTCACTTGTATATTTTTTCAGAAAAATCCTCTATTTTTTTAGAAATTTTTTCTAAGAAAACTGAAAATTAGAAAACATGTTCACTTGCACATTTTTTCAAGAAAACAGAAAACTCTCTCAATTTTTCAAATTTTCCCAAACTACTCAATTTTTTCAAACTCTAATACTTTTTCAAACTTTTTCATTTTTTTCTGAAAAAGAAAAACTCTAACCTTTCATCTAAACACGTTTTCTATTTTTTTCAGAAAATGAAAACTCCACAATTTTTCACAAAAAAACAGAAAACAAAAAACAGAAAATTTTTCTCCTGCTCAGCCTAAAGTTGCTATTCTTTAATGAAAGATAGTATATCTTTATTATTTACCTTTTGTAAATCCTTAATTTACGATGCTTATAAATTTTACATATAAAATGGCAAAGGTGAAACGTGACTGCACGCGCATAAAAGTGAGAGTGGAGATCGAGGGAAAATGATCGCTAATACCCTTTCTGATCGTCGCTTTTAGCGGGTGAGTAAAAGCAAGGAAGGAGTCATTTATGGAATAATTCCCGCTTTACACGTTTCCTCTTACTTCCCCTCTCTCTCTCTCACACACACACACTTACGGTGTTTCTGTGTGTTTATGTTTCCGTTTTTTTATTTAATTAACTTTTTATTTTTATTTTTATTTTTTAAGTTGTTGTTATTGTTATGTTCCCCCACGACTTGAATTGAAGGCTGAAGCCGGTGTTGGAGTGTTGTTATCACCACTCATTCTCACACCTCTTACTTGCCTGCCGATTTCATCTTTCCAATCGTCAATTCTTTTGCTCTCATCATCATCTTCATCTTCACTTTCAAATATCTTTCTTCAAATTCTCATTTGTAATCCGAATTTCCATCATATCAACCAATATTCCTGTGAGTTGATCAATGAAATCTCTGGTTTAGTTTACTAGATAAACACCAATTAACTGATCGATCGCTTTTTATCTCGATCGATACCAGGAGTTGGATTGAATGATTGATTAGGATCTTTTGATTTGAGTATTTTTCTAGTTTATTTGACTCTTTTTTCTTTTGCCAGCTCATTCATCTTGGGGAATGTTCTTCCTCAATCTTCTATCTACTTCTAATCACCGACCCATGTCATCAATCAGAAGATTTTGTTTATTTTAATCGATTAGGTTGTCATATACCAAGTGTTTGTTTCTTTCTGTGATTCAGTTTTCAATCTTTTTGGTGGGTTTTTGGTGTAATGGGCTGTGCAACATCAAAGCAACGACCGGTGTGCCGGAATTGCAGAGCGCCATATTCTCCGATGACACGAAGCTACTCAATGCACGTCCACCATCCTCCTCAGAACGACGGTGATAGCTACCACGTCGTTGCCTTGAAATCGACTACTCTCGGTTACCTTCAGCTCGATCCATCGAACTCCGATGAGATAAGTCTCGTGAAGAGTCCAATTCCAGGCGTCGTTCAGTTTCGCCCACAACCAGTTCGACAAAATGAAACAGAGAAGGAACACAAAGAATTTGCAGTTGGGCTTATTGAGGCCAAAACATGGTCCAAAATGATCGATGAAAAGATCCCCAAATTCGCCCCAAGAACACCAATCACAACGCCCCCCGGTGAGCCGGAAACGATCAATGCGTGGGAATTGATGGAAGGTTTAGATGATACAAGCCCTCTACGACCAAAATCTGCGGCCAATCACATCCGTAGTTTCTCGTTTCACGTTAACCCCAATTCGATTGCATCCCCACTCGATGAACCAGTATGTTTACAAATACCAGAGAATGATTCTGATTCGAATTCAATATTCAATTCAATCGACACATCGATGGCATCAGAGTTTGATAACGAAGTAATTACTGCATTTAGAAAATCTTTCGAATTGCTACCGCCGGCGAACCCGTTTTACCTTAAACCATTGGTCGAAGAGAATGAGCCGTCCTCGGACGGCTATGTTGATGGTTCATCGGACATAACGAATCCCAAGAAATCTTTAGAAAACGGCTTTGTGAATCATGGTAAAAACAACAGCCCTCCACGTGTCAAAGAGAAATTGGTCTTGTACTTCACAAGCTTAAGGGGAGTTAGAAAGACATACGAGGATTGCTGCAATGTGAGACATCTTTTGAAGGCAACTGGAGTTCGAGTAGATGAGCGGGATGTATCGATGCATTCGGGTTTCAAAGACGAATTAAAAGAGCTATTGGGAGGTTCTATTGGTGGATTGCCTAAAGTGTTTATTGGGAAGAAATGCATCGGTGGTGCTATGGAAATCAGGCGATTGCATGAAGATGGGCTCCTTGAGAAAGCGTTAGAAGGTTGCGAAATGGCGAATGGTGGCGGCATTGTTAGTGGTGGCGGTAGTTGTGGAGGAGGAGGGGGTTGCGAGGCATGTGGTGATATAAGATTCGTACCATGCGAGACATGTTCAGGTAGTTGTAAAATTTATTATGAATACGAGTCTGATGAAACAGACGATGACGAAAGAGAAGAGAGTGATTACGGGTTTAAGAGGTGTCCCGATTGCAATGAAAATGGATTGATAAGGTGTCCAATTTGTTGCGATTAATTTTTGGGGTTACGGTTTTGTGGATTTTATATTGTATAGTGTTTATGCCAAGAAAAGTATTTTAAACAATTAATTGTTTTTCAGTAACATGCTGAAAATGTTCTCTAATGAGTGTTTATGCCATTCTGTTGTAATTGTTGAGTTTTACTTGTTGTTGACGGTTTTCACACGATCATACCTTGTTGAAGAATGTAAATAATCAACATATTTCATAAAGAGTGATGTTTTATATTCTCCTGTTAAATTGTCGAACTTTTATTTATTGTATTTATATACAAGTGTAAAAATTAAGATAAAAAATGAGCAAATAAAAGTAATGGATCGATTTCATAGAGCTGGCGAACTCGTTTCCCCTTCATTCAAATTGGATTCTTTCGCATCTTCTCTTGAGAATAAATATATATATATATATATATATATATATA
>JAUEJL010064793.1:0-17676 GCA_032274825.1 Drosophyllum lusitanicum | reverse complement strand
AACAAACAACCTTATTAGAAACGTCTGCGGGCGCGCAGACGTTTCTTTGAAAAAACAAACAAGCTTATCAGAAACGTTTGCGCACCTGCAGACGTTACTTTAAAATAAGACCTTATTTAAAAAAACAAAGCGCCGGTTTTCTTTCACGTCCCGCTTCGTCTCATGGACCTTTGCTTTCATATACTTTCTTCCGGGCTTCATCGTTACCATCTTGCTTACTCAATACATAGACAGGTACCTACCCTAATTCTTTATCTTCTCATCAAAATATAAAGTATAAAAAAACACTGACTTACTATCATAATTAATACATCAAATGTTTGTAAAATTCAAAGAATAGAAGATAAAACTCTTGGTCCTAACCCAACCCACTAAAAGCTACAATAGAATAACACATTTTGACCTCTTAATAAGTAACTCACTCACTTCGGAATCTAAACCAGATTAATTAAAATTAGAAGAGGCTGAAATTGAGGTGATTAACAAGAATAATATTTGTTTCAAATGAGGGTGATTAGGAAGAATGGTATTTGTTTCATATTTGTCTCTCAGAAAACCTCGTAGATGTGTTCAATAGTTTCTGCATCAACACTTGAAGTTACATCAATATCAAATCATTTTCCTTCACCTAGAAAATCAACCATAATAAAATGCTAAAATCACTCATGAAAATAGCGTGTTTAAGTTCTTTACAATAAACAAAGACATGATCCGATCAAATCATGACCCAATCCAGTAAAACCCACAATCAGAATTACTCACTTTGACCTGTTATTATGTGATCAGATCATAACCCAACCCAGTAAAACTACAATAAGTATTACTCATTTTGACCTGTTATTATGTGTCATCATTCACACAACACCCATGATATTTGCACTCAGGCTAAAGGTTACTCCATTCAAGTGTAAGTATATCCATCTATAATGCAAAAACAACCCGATTCCTATCTTTTGAACATGTTTGCATCATGTATGTCCTTTACGCAGCTGTTGTTTCTCCTGCTTCGTCCCATCTCATCGCCAGTTTTCTTCCACGTCCTTCTTCATCTCATCCCGGCTTTCTTCCAAGTCATGGTTCGTCTCATGGACCTTTGCCTTCATATACTTTTTTCTAGGATTCACCATTACCATCTTGCTTACCGGTCAGAAGCGAGTTGACACGAAAATAAGTGGGTCGGGTTAGGGTCAACCCGACAACCTGAAACTGACTCATATGACCCGTATAAGGGTAAAATTCTAACATTATAAAATTTTCTTTAACACTTAAAATTTAAAATTTTGAAAAAAAGATTGTGAATTCAAATAAATGATTGACATCTTAGGGCAATAAAACCCGTCAAACAAAAGTATAAAACCCTTAAATGTTAAAAAGTTAAAATCACAAATAAAAAATTTACAGTTAAAACAATAGTACGGAATTTCGGTATTTGTTATTTTGATTGTATAATTTTGGTATTTTTACATTTGATTGGTTGATAGGTGGTACTTAATATTTTAAATTCGACTCATAATAATGAATGATTTTAAATTATTCGGTTGTTCAATGACTTTATTTACTGGTACTTGATAGAATAGTAGTACATCATAGTTTTTATTATATTCATAAATATAAATTGAATAAAAAGGTAAAATCAAACTTCGAATTAAACAGAAACTAATACCGAATTTAAGGTTTGAATACAATCAAAACAAACATTGAATATTGAAGTTAGAATATAAATGAAAATCATTTTCGAAATTATTATCAAAATTGAAAAACAAATATGAAATTTGAAAAATTGATAACGAAAATTGTAGTTGAAACGGAAAATCGTACCCGATAACCATATTCGAAAACCGAAAAAATACTCGTCGGTCACATTTGGCCTAAATTGGTTGACACGAAAAAATGATACGACCTGAACCCGACATGAAAATAAATTGGTCAAAATTGAGTTGACACGAAACTTATCCGAACTCGAACTACACGAACCCGACCTGGATTGGCAGTCTTACTTAAAATGGTATTTCGGCATAAATTGGATATCATTTTCGAGTGTAAGTTTCAAACAGAACCGGCCTTATATACAAAACCTACATAACCAATCTCAGTCTTTAGATTTGGATGATTAAAGGTTGAGATTAGGACCGAATATGCATTTTATGTAAATCAAATATGTATTTTCTGACCGAATATGAAGTTGCTGTAAATCGAGTTTGCAGTCGTAATCTTAACAATTGACTCTATTGCTACTATGGAGACTTAGCAAATGGGGTCTCACTCCTGAAAGAGCGGGTGGGGGTCAAGGGGATTGGTCCCCTTATGGGGTCTATGGACATCGCCCTTACAATTAAAAGTTTGGAACACGGTTTATATTATTTAGCGACCGAAGGCTCCATCAAAAATCAACGTCATCATCTCCGAAGAAAAGTCTGGACCGCTGATGCGTAGTGTTGAAGATGATCATCGCCTCTGATGATTGATGATAGGGTCTTTATCGATGATGACAAACATAGTTATGACATGTTAGAGCTCTTAGGCCCTAGCCCAAAATTTTATATTAGGTCAATTGTTTTAGTCTATGAACAGATCTCATTGAACTTATTGTAACATGATTCTGATCGTATGAATCACGTAAATTCCTTGTGTGTTCTTGATTGTTTTCAAGCATTTTTTATCAGTTGGTCGTCCTTAAGCTCTGAAACTTCACCGGAACTTGTCTGCAGGTAGCCGATGTTCGTAATATTGGAAACTCTCTTGTATGGCTTTTTTATACAAATGAGGAGGCTCATATTATAGTAGTAGAATGGACGGGGTTAATTACAGAAACAGTATCAATAATTAATATCGAATTGTTATTTTTGAGATTTAGTTTATGAAATGTTTCCAAAAGTAGATCACAAAATCCGGAAGAAATTAATGACACTGGTCCGAACAGTGCAAATTGTGCACCACGTGCCCAACATGGTGTGTGTCACGTAAAGATTTCATATCTTATAATTTTCATTTCAAACACTCTAAGGTAGTTTATTGTGTCTTTACACCTTAAATTAGTGGTTTTTGACTTTAAAAAAATGCAATCAAGTCATATTAAGCAATATATTAAAGGTAAACCAACTTTTGTAAATGTTAATTCAGTGGGTATCTCCGATATGTAAACCTTTTATCTTTCTTTGGAGTCAAAACTTATAGTAGTAGGCATTCTTAGTTTTGTATCCTCTCTATGTTTGTATTTCTTAAACTTCTAGTTCAATTAAACATTAATATCAATATACACGTATAAAAATTAAATAAGTCTCTTCATGCAACATTATAAAATAAAGGATCTCTAATATTTCTCCACTACAATAAGCGGATGATGCATTATAGAATTATATACTATGGTGAGACGTAGTTTCCTGCAAAACATGATTCTTCTAAAAAAATGTTTTGAGGACTGTTCGGGTTAAGCTATATATATATATATATATAGGGGAGCTTTCAAACAAGAACTGTTTTTCGTACAAAAACTGCGAGAACCAATCTTAGCCGCTCATTTTGAATAATGGAATTCATGGATGAAGAGCGTGGGGAGATTGAGTGTGGCAGGGTGCATGTAAGAAATTCATGGGTGGACAATCCAATTGAAGGAGGGGGAATTGGACGGCTAAGATTGGTACTTCTCGCGGTTCTCGTACGAAAAACAGTTCTCGTTTGAACTTTTGCCTATATATACATACATATGACTTTGAAAGTAAAAGAAACTTACAAACCAATTCACAGCAACATTTATACATACGTACAACCATAGTTCAGTTCTTTCTACTTCGTTTGTGATCAAGAATCAGTGTGTTTCAAGCTTTCAAGTCTTCATCTTCTTCATAGGAATATTGAGGTATAATTTGTTTTAATGGTTTCAAGCTTTAAATGGGTCAAGAATGAATTTAAGAATCAAAGGTTGTTAATTATGTGTTTAGTTGTTGATTATGACAGTTTGGGGTGTAGGAAAACACCCTTGTGAGTTGGAAATCGATCTCTTGAGTTTTAAATAAAAAATGGCAGAAAACATGTAAGTTAGACGACTTACTTGTGCAGACCAAAGGGAGGCACGAGCGTGCCTATAAAGGGTACGGTCGTGCCTAGTGGTCATGACTGTCATTGTTCATAAGGTCCGGGCGTAGCCATGAAAGGTACGGGTGTGTCTAGCCCGGTAAGCCCAAGACTGAGAAGGGCTAGTGACTGGGCCTAAGTAGGAAGGCACGGGCGTGCCTTTAGAGGGTATGGGCGTGCCATGCCCTGTTCAGTGTTAGTTTCAGCGATAACATGGGTTTAACATTATTATTTATATTATTCAGGTAGAGACTAGTCATTGGCGTGTTCACGGAATCATAGCTATTCGTGGACTGTTATAAATTCTATTGATTATAAAGTGGGTCTTCTAGACTATTATTCATATGTGCAGGTCATATGTGTTATTACATTGGAATACAATCATATATTCATTATATGTGTTATTCAGCATACTGCTATGTGTAGTAGTGGCTCAAAATTAGTACAGTACTGTGACTTAGATTGCTGTCATGGGTCTCGAACCAGAGGCTGGCATGTTCATGATATGCGTATGTTATCTATATGTGATAATCAGATACTATTTTTAAATTATCTTGTAGGGCACATCAAAACAAGGGCAAAGCTCCTGTTTGACTACATTTTGATAAATCTTTTAGAAACAGTTAACGACTGGTGTGTATATGTCAAGTTTTTGGTATTAAACTTGTATTAGTATATGTGTGAGTATCTTTTTATACATTAGATTTCGAAACAGTTTACGCTTTCGCTTTTATGTAAAACTTTCAGTATGTGAATTATTATATGAGTTTTTTTATCTAAATGATCAGTTTTATAAATTGGAACGTTACAAGTTATAACAGATAACCATCAAAGTTCACTAGAAGATCCTGGAGTTAGCTACATCATCCATTTCTTGAATTGAGATATGTGAACCCTTAATAGTTTAGTATGGAGTGATTCCTCAAACCGACTGCAACTTGTATCTTTTTGTTTATATGAATATTGGCTTGTGGTTTAGGCATTATATTATCTTATGGCTTCTTTCTCCATTATTTTCAAGCTCGAGCTAATTAGCTAACCTACACTATGGAGCTTGGTTCGAATCGTCGTGACTCGTCTCGATTGCGAAAATTACTATATCAATTAATAGTATTTATTAGTTTATTATTACTCGGCTCGACACTTTCAGGCTCAACTTGATTGATTTGAACACGGCTCGACTCGAGTAGATTTTTCTATGACTAAACCGAGCTCGACTCAATAGCCTACTCGGGTAATTGAACTCGAGTTTGACTCGACTTAAACGGAGCCGATTTCAAGTATTTTTCAAATCAATTTTGAGTAACTCCCGAATTGTTTCGGCTCATATACATCCATATCATTCCATATATTTGTGAATTTGATCACAAAAAATCACATTGAAGTTTTATGTTATTTACTCATAAACAATTAAACAAGTGAGTAAATTACACTATTATTTTTAAGACATAGTCAAAATTTCATGTACAATCGTTTAGCAGATTTTGTTACCCTTTTGGTCTTTAATGTTTAAATTTTATATAAAAAGGTAACTACTCTAAACAATGACTACCTATGAAATTTGACTATATTCAAAGATCTAACAAGCGGATTATTTAGTTTTCTAAAAAAATTGAGTTATGCATTTTAGGGGGGGAAATTAGTTTGTAATGTTAGCACCGGTTTCTAATTTAGATGATGTTATATTCATAAATTATTCTAGTAAATAATAGTTTAATTATTTTTATATTTACTAATTAAACTGACTTGTAATTATATCATTACCTAAGTTGATAATATTCTTTAGCAAGAAAGGTCGACTGTCGACATAACATATTATTCTTATTGGATAAAAAATCAAGCATTTAAAAATCAAAATTGGTCGGTTTTTAAAGTATTGAAAATGGATAAAATAAATAAATAAATAATCGAAGTGGTCCTCCATTGTAGATTTTTAGATATTTCAATAATCCCCCCCACACGTAGCCACGTAGCTAGGCTTCTCATTTCTCCTATATAAACCAACTCCAATCCTCACCATTTCTCAAACCAAAAAAAAAAAAGCTTACACAAACACCCACCATAATCAAATCAAAATGGCTGGAATCATCAACAAGATCGGAGACGCCCTCCACATCGGCGGTAACAAGGACGACGACAAGAAGCACGAAGGCGACCACCAGAAGCACGAAGGAGACTGTGCGTCGACTGACCACAAGAAGCAAGACGCTGATTCCAAGTCCGATCACAAGCCGGAGAACAAGGAAGGAATCATGGATAAAATCAAGGACAAGATCCACGGCGAAAGCAAGGAAGAGTGCGCCGGCGAAGGTGAGAAGAAGAAGAAGAAGGAGAAGAAGAAGAAGAAGGAAGGCGATCACCATGACGGTGGCAGCAGCAGCAGCAGCGACAGCGATTAGGTCACTACCATCGCTCCTCGTCCTCTTCGATTTCGAATCGGTACTCTTAATTTTTTTCAGATCTGTTCTCTTTCACACATGATTTTGAAAACTAATGTTTCTTATTCCTTAAAATAGGTAAGATCGTCGTATATCTCTATGATCGTCTACTTGAATTCAAATTACTGTTTGAAATTTTCAGAACTTAATTTTCAAACCTACTTGTTTTCGCTAGAAGAGATTCGAGCTCAAATACTCGTTACATGCAAGCATTGTTGGATGTCTAGCAGAGTTTTTAGAAATCTGAATATATTTTGAACATTATCATCTTAAAATTACTGATCTTATATGTTTTTTTAGTATAAGTTCATACTTAATTCATAGTCCTAAATGACTAATTTTAGTTTTTGAATCAATGAATCAAATGTGATCGAATATTAAAAATTTATTTAACACACTCATGTCTATATATAAGTAAATTATTGATTATCATGTATTGTTGTGTTTTTGCAGAAGATGGAGACAGAGCTTTCATGAGCGTGGTTTTCTATGGTTGAAATAAAATGTAATAAAAAAATTAGAAAAAAGAAAAACACAAGGAAGAAAAGCAAAAAAAGGAGTTATGGATTGTTGCTTTACTCCCTGATGTAATTGCTATTGTTAAACAGTGAATTAAGTTTGTTTTAATAGTTGTCCTGTTACTTTATAATTAATATATATCTCTTTAATTACTTTGTGCATTGATAAGGATTTATTTATCTTCAAGAATAAGTATTTAATGTATTAAAACTAAGGAATAGAATTCTTCCTAGAGTATATGATAAATTAATTAATGGTAATTATATATTTAAATTCGAAATAAAATTATTAATTTAAGTTAACGAAGAGTATTAATCAAATATCTAATTAATTAAATACTTAAGCGTTTCAAAATTAAATTTAAGACCGTTACGGAAAAAAAAAGTTCTATACTTCTATTTCTTTCTCCGTAAACAATTGTATGTTTCAGAGATCAAATCCCATAAATTCATCACAAGTTTACTTTAGTAATTTAGTCGGTAGGTTACTAGTATAGAAAAAGTTGGACGTTTTAAGAGTATTTGCAACTCTACCCACTGTCATATCATTACGTTAGATTTTTCTCTTCACTCAACTGATCACTTATCCTCGTAATGGTCACTATTTATCACACTAAATTATAGGATTCGTCTAATACCAAATAAATAAAAAAAAGAAACAAATTAAGAATGGGTCTCACTTTAACCTTCACCACACACTTCTCTTGGGGTGGGTTTCGGTTTTCACCGTCAAATTAAACCCATCACATGGCACTGGTATGGAAACCACACTCACCCCTTTTTCATCCTACACTCACCCCTTTTTCTCTTCATACACTCTAAGGGTGTGTTTGGTAGGGAGAATTGGGGGTAGGGAAATGGAAATGACAATGAAATCTTTTGTTTGGTTACATGTGAGAATTGTACATTAAGAAATAATTGGATTCCCATTCTCTATTTTCTTTTCTCCCCAACAAGTAGAGAAATGGGGAGAATCCAAAAATCCAATTCTCTAGGGAATTCAAAATATAGACACGGAGAATTGATAGGACCTAGCACGTCTTCACTCTTCCAAAAAAAATCAGTCGACCTCCCAGGCGCCACCTTCCCTATCGACCTTCTTCCATCCACACCGGCGACATCTAGCGGCAGCAACTCCTCCAGCCGCGTCCTCCTCCACACTGACCTCCTTTCCAGCGGCGACCTCCTTTCCATTGGCATCGTTATCCTCCACAGCGACCTCCTTTCAAGCGGTGGCGGCGTTCTCCTTCACGACGACCTCCTTTCTAGCGGCGGCGTTCTCCTCCAGCCGCGACCCTTCCTCCGACGGGCGGCGACATTCTTCCACCTTCAACCGACAACAGCCTAAGGTATCTCTCTCGATCTCTCGATTTTGTGTTCCACCTTCTTCTACCTTCCACATTATCAGCTTGTTCCACCGAGATCGTGTCCATTTTTTCTCAAATTTTTTTTGTTGTTTGTGTGTTTTTTATGCTGATTGTTAAATCCAGATTTTATACTGTTTGTTAAATTCAAATTTTCTGTTGTTTGCTGTTTGTTAGACAAACTAAGGAAATCTTTGAATTGCTACTTGAAAATAATTCCTCTAATACTGTTTGAATTGTTATTTTTTGTTGTTTGAATTGCGATTTGTTTGCTGTTTGAATTGCTATCTGTTTGTTGTTTGAGTTGCTATTTGTTTGCTTTTTGTATTACAATACTTGGCAAAACCATAGTGTGAATTGCTATTTGTTTGCTGCTTGGTATTACAATACTTAGCAAAACCATAGTGTTAGACACCTTGATGCATATACTCGTAGCACAAAACATAAACATGTATAAATAATAATTGCTTCAATTAAAAAATTTACATGTTTGCTGTTCAATTCTCATTTGAGGGAAAGATATTGGGGATAAATTCTCATTTGGTACAATTCTCTATTGAAATCTCTGTGCTACCAAACAGAAGATTGAATTCTCATTCTCCAAACTAATTCCCTTTCTCTGCAATTCCATTTTCTGCAATCATTTCTTTACAATTCCATTCTCTATACCAAACACACCCTAATATGATTTCCAGAATGTTATGTAGAAAATCAGTGGATTAATTGTATGATTGATATTGTAATCATGTGCTTCTAAACTCATTTGTTTAATTGAATCAATATGATTCCAATGTAGCCTTTGGTAATATGTATGCTAGTATGCTTTGATTATATGAATTTCTAGATGTTATTGATGATGATGATTCAATGAGTGCATGATTTGGTGTGTTTATTGATAATTTCAGTCCATGTGGGTTGTATGAGCATGTATGATAGGTTTGTCTACATGCTTGTTCAATTTATCTTCAAAATTACATATATTCAAACAAGTGTGATCATGTTAGATTCATTCTAGATTTGGTGGTTTTTTATGTGTTTTATGCTTGGTATGCATTTTTGGTAATTCACATTAGGTTAATGAGAGATGGATTGGAATCTTGATTTATGCATCTTGTTGTGATTCCTAGTGGTTGAGAAGTTATGTTCATGAAACTTGGTGTGTTTAAAAAAATCATTTTGTAAGTAAGGATTTGGGGTTACAAAGGTTTTTAAATCTTGAATTTCTATAAACTTATGATTTGTATGAACAAAGGTTGAAACATCATTGTTTATAACTCTTTACATGTTGATTTGGTTATTTTGGCATTTTTAAATAAATCTACTTGATCAATGTTATAATGGTGTGTGTGTGTGTATATATATATATATATGTATGTATATATATGTATGTATGTATATATATATATATATTCACTATCCATGGCTATGTTGGTTGATTTGAGATTTGAGTGAAAATATCTATTATTTGATTGTTATCTTCATGCTCGACCCGTTTGATTGTGTGAAAGTTGACACCATCTTTAGTTGTTTAAGATTAATTGCATGTTTTCTGAGATCATTAAATGTTTGACTAAAAATGGTAATGATTGAGTATTGGTAGTTGTCGTTCCCTAAGTTCGATATCCGGTTTTGCAATAGCCTATACTACATACGTGGGTTCACTGCCCGTGTGTGTCATGTTTCTAGGGTAATTCCATATTTAAAACATGGAGTGTAATAAGCTTTTAATCGTCTAAAAAATAGTATAACCAACACACACCATAGTTTTTGGCGCCGTTGTCGGGGAACGACAATATTGAGAAAAGTCAAAAACTGTTGATTTAGTCGTTTTATTTGTATATATGTGCAATTTTTTTATTTATTAGGATAGGTTTCTTTTAGTGTTTAGTTGCTAGATCCTTCCTTGCCTCTCATTTTCCTTTCTTCCTATTTTCTCGGCACTGTGGCCCGTTTACTCAATCTTGTCGACCCATTTCCCGAACCCGAACGCGAATTCCGAAACCGACGATGTCTAGCACGTAGGGGGTCGCTTCAAATCTTGACATGGCGGGTGCAAAAGGGGAGCAACAAGCAGGCAGGACGATGGGTGACTTTGCACGCCCAACCCTCAACGGTATGCACGCAAGCATCGTGCGACCGGCTGTTACTACAAATAATTTTAAAATCAAACTGAACATTATTCAAATGGTGTAGAACATGGTCTAATTTTATGGTTTGCCGGATGAGGATCTCAATAATCATATCCGGAAATTTCTTGAGATTTGTGACACTTTCAAGATGAATGGCGTCTCCTATGACGCCATTGTTCTCCATCTATTTCCGTTTTCCCTCAAAGATAAAGCTAAACTGTGACTGAACTCCCTTCCTACCGGTTCCATCACGCTGTTAAAAATAATTTCCACCTTAAAAAACAGCTAAGTTGTGCAATGATATCTCATCCTTAACAAATCTTCAAGTACGGCTTCAGGTCTATACATTCTATAACGGGTTGTCTGTGGACACCTGTCAAATGATTGATGCAGCTACAGGTGGTGCTCTCATGAGCAAGACTCCAGAAGCGGCTTATGAGCTCATTAACGATATGGCCATGAACAGCTATCAATCGCATTCCTCGCTAGTAAGGTAACCTAAACAAGCTGGTATATACCAGGTTGATCCTATCACTGTCCTTTCTACACAGGTTGAGGCGTTAACCCATAAGATTGACCAGATGTTGGTCAATGTTGTGAAATCTTCTTTTGAATATTGTGGAGGTCCACATCTGAGTAGGGACTGCTAGACAGGCAATATGTTCACCTCTCATGAAGAGGTAGACTATATGGGCACACAAAGGCCCCAACAAAATCCCTATTCCCATACGTTCAATCCTAGAATGAGAAACAACCCAAATTTCGAGTGAAGAGTGGGAGCTAGAAGCTCAAATCAACCTCCTCGGGGTATTCCTGTCCCTCAGCGACCTCTGTTTCAACAAAATCATAGTGGTCAACAAGGTCAACAACATAAGTAGTATCAACGGAGACAACATCTTCAGCAGCAAGGGAATCAGAATCATTATTCTAACTTTCAATTCTCTATTCCCTCTTCGTCTAGCAAGCCGCCTAGTCAAGAAGATATCGTGGCTAAATTTGTCACAACTTTTGAAACTCGATTCTAGTAGACGGATGTTACTTTGAGAAATCAGCAGGCCTCACTTCAAAATCTTGAGAACCAAGTATGCTAGATTTCAAAACTCTTGTCAAACTTGTTGCCGGGTAATCTCCCGAGCAATACGGATCCTAATCCGAAGGCATACGTGAAGGTTATTACTTTGCGTAGTGAGACGACCATGGTGCCCCCTCTGACCCTCAAAATCCAAATCTAATGAAAAACAGGTCCAATCAGAGGATCTTGATGAGGTGCAAAACAGCAGCAAGTACCGCGCAAGTCAAACCTCCCGTCAAAGAATACCGGCCTACCATTCCTTACCCTTAGAGGTTGAGGAAAGAGAAAATGGGGGAACAATATGGTAAGTTCCTGAAGCTATTCAAATAGCTCCGAATGAACATTCAATTTGTAAAGGCTCGCAAAGAAAACCGATCCTCGGAGTTTCACAATCTCATGTTTGATTGGTAATCTTTCAGTCAATAATGCTTTGGCTGACCTAGGCACCAACATCAAATTGATTCCATCATCTATATTTTTCAGGCTGGGCCTAGGCGAACCTAAACCGACTCGGATGTCAATCCAGCTCACCGGTAGATCTGTCAAGTATCCACAAGGGATTATGGAGAATATCTTGGTCAAAGTTGACACCTTCGTCTTTCGTGTTGACTTCGTCATCTTAGACATGACGAGGACAAAAACGTGCCACTCATCCTTGGCCGTCCATTCCTAGCTACCGCTCGAGCGTTGATTGACGTATGCAATGGAAAGCTTACGCTTAGAGTAGATGATAAGGAGGTGACTTTTGACATCCAACAGTCAATGAAGCACTCATCAGGCCAGGATGATTCTTTATACTTTGTTGATATGTTCAATCATCATCACATGGATCCTGTTGTACCGACTTGGGAGAAGCACGCGTTTGACACGCAAATATTACATCAGGTTATCGCAGATTTAGAGCAGGTGCAGCTTGATTTTGATGAGCTGGATAGCACTACTCCACCTAACATGAGCCCTGCTCCAGAAGTTTTTGAGGTCCTTGAATCAACCGAGAGTTTCGCTTCTCGATCATCTACTGTGGACCCTCATTCTCTTGAGCTGAAAGAACTCTCCTCCCACCTTGAATATGAATTCTTAGAGGGAGATTCCAAGTTGCTTGTAATCATAGCTTCCAACCTTACCGCTAATGAGAAGAGTAAGCTATTACAAATACTGAAAAAAGCCACAAAACCGCCCTTGGATGGAAAATTTCTAACATCAAAATGATTAGTCCGTCTTTCTACACACATAAGATTCTTATGGAGGATGATTATAAGACTTGCGTGCAGCGTCAGAGACGCTTAAATCCCAACATGTAGGAGGTGGTAAAGAAAGAAGTTATAAAGCTCCTGGATGTTGGCTTGATCTACCTTATCTCTGATAGTTCGTGGGTCAGCCCCGTCCAGGTTGTTCTAAAAAAGGGAGGTATGACCGTCATTCCTAACGACAAGAACGAGTTAGTCCCAACTCGTACGGTCACGGGGTAGCGTGTGTGAATTGACGATCGAAAACTTAATGATGCCACACTTAAGGATCACTTCCCCCTTCCATTCATTGATCAAATGTTAAAGCGTTTGGCTGGGAATGCCTTCTATTGCTTTCTTGATGGTTTCTCTGGGTATTTTGAAATACCTATCCAACCGGAGGACCAAGAAAAGATCACTTTCACATGCCCTTTTGGCACTTTCGCCTATCGGCATATGCCTTTCGTGTTATGTAATGCTCCTGCCACGTTCCAGCGTTGTATGATAGCCATATTCCATGATATGATTGAGGACTGTGTTGAGTTGTTTATGGATGACTTTTCATTCTTTGGTAACTCTTTTGATTCTTGTCTTCATAATTTAGAGAGAATGTTGTCTCGTTGCGAAGAAACTAACCTTCTGCTTAATTGGGAGAAATGCCACTTCATGGAGCGCGAGGGTATAGTTATGGGACATAAAATCTCATATGAGGGGATTGAGGTAGATAAAGTCAAAGTTGATGTTATCGTAAAACTACCTTACCCCACGAACGTCAAAGTTATTCAGAGCTTCCTTAGACATGCAGTGTTTTACCAGCGCTTCATAAAGGATTTTTCAAAAATCACTCGGCCATTGACCCATTTGCTTGAAAAAGATGCTCCTTTTGTTTTCTCTCCTGAGTGTCATCATGCATTCAATTTTCTTAAGGAGAGGTTAACCAATGCCCCTATTTTGACAAGCCCTGATTGGTCATAGCCATTCGAGCTAATGTCTGACGTGAGTGATTACACAGTTGGTGCCATCTTGGGCCAAAGGATAAATAATCACTTTCAACCCATCTATTATGCCAGCAAGACTCTGATTGACGCCATCTCAGGAGAACTATACAGTTACGGAGAAAGAGTTGTTAGTAGTTGTGTTTGCATTTGACAAATTTAGGTCTTACCTTGTGTTGTCCAAAACGGTGGTATACACTGACCACTTTGCTCTCTGTTACCTTTTCGCGAAGCAAGATTCAAAACCCCGCCTAGTTAGGTGCTTACTGCTCTTACAAGAGTTTGACATCGTAATCAAGGATAAGAAGGGAGTAGAAAACCTAGTTACCGATCATCTCTCGCATTTAGAAAATCCAAATCTAGAGGTGCTAAATGAATTTGGCATCAAAGGCAACTTTCCTGATGAGTTCCTCTTGGCCTTGACTAGCACTGACGAGATTCCATGGTTCGCTGACTTTGCAAATTATCTTGCGGGCAGAATCTTGCTAAAAGGCCACTCAGATTAGCAAAAGAGGAGATTTTTCTTTGAATCAAAGCATTATTTTTTGGATGATCCCTATCTCTTTCGGATCGAGGCAAACCAAATCATTCGTAGATGTGTGAGTGGCAACAAGGCCAAGAGCTTCCTAAAGTATTGTCATATGGGCCCAAGTGGTGGCCACAACGGACCAGGATACACTGCCAAAAAGGTCCTTAACTCGGGCTTCTACTGGCCTACTATATTTAAGGATGCTCATCTTTTGATCAAATCTTGTGACGCATGCCAACGAGTGGGTAATATCTCTGCTCGTAATGAAATGTCTCAAAACAACATTCAGATTTGTGAAATCTTCGATGTATGGGGCACCGATTTCATGGGTCATTTTCCACCCTCGCCGGTTGCAAGTATATTCTAGTAGTCGTTGATTACCTATCAAAAAGGGATGAGGCGCAAGACTTGCCTACTAATGATGTGAGGGTAGTTTGTAAGTTTCTCAAATAGATTTTCTGTCGATTCGGTACCCCGAAAACATTCATAAATGATGGAGGAACTCACTTATGCAATGCTCAGCTCGAAAAGGTGTTGAAACGATATGGGGTAACCCATAGACTGTCTACTCCTTATCATCGGCAGACAAGTGGCCAAGTCGAGGTCACAAACAGAGGTCTAAAGCGAATCCTAGAAAGGACCGTAGGTGGAAGCCCGAAGGATTGGGCCGAAAAGCTGGATGACACGCTGTGGGTGTTCCGCACTGTATTCAAGACCCCTATAGGCACCACACCCTATAGGATGGTCTATGGTCAAGTGTGTCGTCTTCCGGTTGCACTAGAGCACAAGGCCTCTTGGGTTTTGAAAATGATAAATCTGTAGGGAATCCATGCACGTCCACACCCATACACAGCGGAAACAACGATTACAAAAATGGGTTGTTCGGATGATGAAAACTGACATGCATGTACTCCCCAAATGGGGATCGGGACTACAAAGCATATAGCAACTAAACAACAAAAACGAAGGAGGAGGAAAGTATACCATCATGAGGTTGGAGCGAGACACCGAGAAGGAGGATGTGTAGAACCCAAAACCGAGCTCCTCTACCGGTTGTCCACACCAAGTTGCCGAGATTCCGCCTTGCTAATGACCCTCAAACTCAATCCTCAATCTTGATCTCAAGTTCTTGGAATAGCACCACCACAATGATCTTTCCTTCACACTTGACACACTAACTCAAGTCACTATATAAGTTCAAGTATTCCTTTGGTGTGTATGTATCATCAAAGTGGCAAGAGTATTAGAGAGAGGTGAGAGAGCTCTTTATATAGAGCTGGAGGGAGCTCAAGAGACTCCAGGGTCGTCCACCAAGCCAAGCCCTCATTGGACCAACCAAAGGGTCCAATAAAAACAAAGTATCACTTTGACTTCTTCCTTCACGGGCTCTCACAGGCCGTGAAGCCCTCGTGAGCCCATGACTACATATCCGTGTTATGAAGCCTCGTAGAGAGTTTCTCTTCACGACCCGTGAACGTTTCCAGAAACCCTAATTTCACATTCTCTCATGTTTGGGTTATGCTGTCGGAATCTACCCTTGGCGTGTGACTCAATAGGCCGGTACCTCATCGGCAGTGATGCTAGTGCACGTGTATCAGTGGTCATACACCAACAAAATCTTGATGCCTCTAGTGTTGGTGAAAACTGTTTACTTTAAATCAATGAGCTTGACAAGCTGCGGCTCCAAGCTTTTGAAAATTCAAAAATCTATAAGGAAAGGACGAAGGCCTTTCATGATAGCCGCCCGAAGGACAAAAAAATCCAGCCTGGTGATCGTGTGCTTCTCTATATGTCCCGTCTTCGCCTCTTTCTAGGAAAATTGAAGTCTAGATGGTCGGTTCCGTACATTGTACCCAATGTGTATCCGCACGGGGCTAGTGAACTTGTTAACAATGATAGTCGAATCTTTAAAGTCAATAGTCACCGGCTCATGCACTATGTCTCGCCTTAGCTTCTGAAGATGCGTGATGCTTCACCCCGCATGTCCTTAACCGAGCGGGTGAGTCTATCCACGGACTCGTTAAATAAAATTGAAGGCACTAGCGGGGAGGCACCCCCGTTCCATACATACAATTCGTACATAGTTGTTTCCTTTTTCGTTTGTCCTGGTAGAAACGGGTCCCTGTGACCCGTTAGGCATTTCTGCGCGTGAATCTTGTGTTTCTTTGCCTATCATTGTGAGATTCACTCGTCTACATGTGTTTTGAGGAAATATGAGTTTCCATGACTCCGGGTGGCCTTGGAACCACGCGTTGCGTTTTCTTTTTCTTTTTTCTTTGTATTTTCGTTTTCTTTTTGTTGTTTTTTGTTTCGGTGCGCCGTTGAGATTCTAGCGTCTCTATCATGTCCGTGCACCTTTCATAAGTGTTTTTGGTTGGTTTTGGCCCTTTCCGATAGTAAATTTGAGATTACGGAGGTGATAGGCAAATTTTGCTTTAAAACAAAAAAATTTGCAGTATGTGGGGCCTTCACGATCGTGAAGCTATATTACATGATATATTCACTCAGAAGTTTAAGATAATAATATATACCAAATCCAAACATAGTTACTACTTAATACTTATAAATAAATAAATAAACACACATATAATCTAGATTCAAAATAAAAATATAAGAATTTATTACGCTATTATTACCAATTGTTTCTAATTATCTTCATATACTAATACTAATGTTAATTAATTGTAATAACAAAATTCCTAAAATATTAATGTATGAAAATTATAGATACCTGATGCTATATAATATAATAATATTATTGCATAAAACACATTAAGGATTTATATGAAATATAGTTAGACAAGTGTACAACCTAATCTAATATATAGGCATGACACTTGCTTCACTTTAAAACAAAGACTACGTAATTATAGGACCAATGTGTCAAATCTACTCTATAGTAGATTGGTGACTATGCCATCAAATGAAACCCTATAAAAGGATAATAATTGTCTAGATTCTAGTATTCCCAAAAGTAACAAAAGCACACAAAGAGTAGGAGGATCTTTAGAATAAAAGATAGAATTTAAATCAAATCTCGACTCCTAAAGAAAATTTAAGGCGAGTTTCGTGATGCCTTTACAAAACTGAGATATATATGATATATATTGTGCTTATATGTCTAATTTCCCCATGCACCATGTTTATCATATTTAACGCTTTTCTATCTTATATCATGCTTATTGTTTTTATGCGTGTGTGTGTATATATATATATATATATATATTTGAGTTGTTGGGTAAATAATAAAAAGAACTAAAACGTAATGGTTGTTCGCTAATAAATATATTTTGGTACGATTAGTACGCGGGAGGCATCTCGTGGTTACTAAGTC
>JAUEJL010064782.1:0-17679 GCA_032274825.1 Drosophyllum lusitanicum | reverse complement strand
CTTGCGATTGATTTTGCACCTGCTTGAGAAACGAGATGATGATTGATGAAGCTTCATCCTTAGTTCTCAAGAACTTGACCCATGTATATCCTGAATAGTCATCCACTATCACAAGAATATAGCTCTTCCCAATTCTTGACTGTACTCTCATCGGCCCACATAAGTCCATGTGGAGCAAGTATAGAGGGGCTTTGGTGCTTGACACTTGTTTTACCCTGTGTGAATATCATTTCATCTTACCCCTTTCACAATGCTCACACAGGTGTTCTTTTTCAAATTTCAGCTTGGGCATCTCACAAACTAAATCACCTTTTACCATCTTGTTGATGTTCTTGAAGTTGAGGTGAGACAATTTTTGATGCCACATCCACGTGAGCTCTGATGAGGCCTTGGACAGTAAGTAGACTGACTGTTTACCCTCCAGGTCGGCTAGATCAATTGTGTATAGGTTTGATCTTCTGGAACCAGTCAGTATTACATCACCTGTTTCTATTCTCACGGAACAAGTTTTAGCCTTGAAATTTACTTCGAGCCCCTTGTCACAAAATTGCCCGATACTGAACAGGTTGTAACCCAACCCTTCCATGTACAAAACTTTACTTATGTTTTCTTTTATTATATCTCTTGTTCCCATTATTGGTGCCACGTGGTCATTCCCAAATCGAACATTTCTCAAATAACGTGGGACAAAGTTCATGAGAAGACTCTTCTCCCCGATCATATGTTTGGAGAAACCGGAGTCTAGGTACCACCTGCTAGATACCTGCACATGGAAGATAACAATAGTTTAGGTACCCAGTTTGTGTTGGGTCCTTGCAAGTCAGCACATTTAACGGATTCTATATTTGTATTTATTTCTGATTCTATTGTTTTAAGAATGGGAACCCAAGTTTGTTTTGCGGGCGAAGGTTGAGTTGGTGATGGAGTTGTGAGTTCTGTGGATATGTCAAGGGTTGGTGCAACTGTTGGGTGTTCGATCACCACACGTTTGAAACCCTTTGGAAGAGATACGTCATCTTCGATGAATTCAACTCTGTTCTTTTGACCTCTCGATTCTCCATTCCTTGGTTTGGATGAGGTTGAAATGGTGCATTGGACTTTGGTTTTAGTGCAATGGATTGATTGTTGTTGTTGCTGTAAAACCTGAGCTTGTTTAGATTTAGCTCTCTGATTTGTTGGATGGGGATTTTTCCTTACAACATTGACATCGATGTGATTCCAGTTGTTATGGTATCGACGGTTTGGAGTCCAGTTATTTATGAAAATTTTGTTTCACTTATTTTTTCTGGAAAACCATGATTGAGAGTTATGCACTATTGACAAAGGTGTGTCATTTGTCTAGAATCTAGCTCTGTTTGAGCATTTCTTACGCCAGCAGGTTATTTTATAAACCTTTTTGTTTATGAAGGAGGCCTGTTAGTGAAGTGATTCGAATGGTTTATACTCCGGGTTTGGTTTAATTCCGCGATTTTGATGATCTAGGTCGTATACACAGTGAGAGGAGCAATGTCCTTCCACACAACCATCACTCATGCAAAACGTTTCAGAATTAACAGGAGTTTGAACAGAATTAATACGCATAACAGCCGAATCATTACAGAACAAAAGATTTGTTTGTTTTGAGAAATTTGCAGGGTAAATTAAATTATCTTCTCGGCTTCCCTTGGTATCCTTCTCTTGATGCTTCTTCCTCCATCCCAGCATTTGCTTTTTTGTCCCGTTCACGCTAGTACCTAGATGTACACATAAGTTAGAAACAGAATTTGCTAACTTATCATCTTTGGAAAGTTGTTTTCGAGGTCTTGTTGTCTGTTGTTTGGTACATTGAACTTTCAACTGGGATGATTTTGATGTGCTTGTTTTATGAGATGAAAATGATTCAATGATTTTAGTCTTACCTTTCAGTGTGGTTGACTCAGGTGTATGTGATTTGAAAAATTCATTTTCAAAAGAATTAAGTTTTAATTGGAGTTCAAAAAGATTTGTTTCTAGTTTGATGTACTCCCCTCTATATTCTTTGCATCTTTCTTCTGAGTTGGTTAATTTTGATTTCACCTCATTGTTTAATTCAATTAGTAGTTCGATTCTCTCAGTAATTTCGAGTTGGTTAGAGATGGTTCATCTATGATGGTGATGGGGCTGGAATCAGTGAATGAAAAACCGTCATCTGTGTGCACGTGGAGGGTGTGTGAACCAGAGGTGCTTGGTGTAGAGGAATTTTGAGTGTGAGTGTTTTCATTTACAAGACAGCCAATTATAGCATGTAAAACGGATGTTTCTAGTTCGTGGTTGATTGATTTATTAAAAAGTTCGGTTTCAACCAATTCAAATTTTCACAGTAATTCCATGTGAGGAATGTATATGCGAGGTTCTGTTTGAGTATTAGAAACTGATGGCATTGATTTCATTTCGGGTTGTTTGTAACTTCGAAAGTAATGATCTGATACAAGTGGTTCAAATTCAGTTGTTTCATATGATTGATTCACACTTTCGTAGTTATATGAAGTTGATGCTTTGTTCGAAGTACGTCTCTTGTACTCTTCCTCTTCACGTTCGTTGGCTTGCACCACGAACACCATTTTTGAAGTTAGTCCTAGATTCGTGCAATCAAAGTCGTACAATTGTTTAGGAGTAATCTTGTCACTAATGTGCGGGTTAACAAAACCTAGGCCTTCGTATGTCCATCTTGAAAATTTTGTGTCCTTAGGTTTGTTCGGAAAAATGGTTTGTGCTGTTTGGTCTCGTTTTATTAATAGGTCTTCGAGACTTTTTATCTTTGTGTATAGTTGACACCTTTCTTTTTGTAGGAATTTGAAATCTTCTTCCACTGATACTTTAGCTTCTTTAAGATTGTGAATAATTACCTCATTGTCTTCTCTTAAGGTTGTCAATTCAGTTTCTTTGGCAGTCAGTACCGATTGAAGATCATAAAAATTAGATTTTTGTTGATTGCGGTGTTTAGATTCTAATTTAGTTATTTTCCTGTTTTGTCTTTTGATATGGTCAACTAGTGTTTGAACGTGTTCGATACTTACCTTCCCTTGGGCAGCCACTTCTTCAGTTTGATTTGCTTCAAACGAATCATCATTCTCCGCCTTGTTGTCATCACTACCATCAGAGGAACCTGTATCATGAGCCATTAAACAAAAGTGAGCTTGGTTCGAGTCATCCTCATCCAAATCATCTGTATTGCTCAAGAACTGGTCTTCCTGTACCAGCATTGCTTTCCCACTTGCTTTCTTTCTGTTCAACTTTAGCTTGTTCTTGTAGTACTCGACATCCTTTGTTTCGGGTTTTCTGCACTCCTTAATAAAATGCCCAGTCCTACCACAATTGTAGCATTTCTTTTCCTCCTCCTATGGTTCACCCGGCTTCTTAAAGCGTTTCTTTTCCTCTGTCTGACCACCTTCATTTCTCCTTGACCCAGAAGTGTATCTCTGTCGGTTGTTAGACTTTCCATATTTGTTTTGGAAAGCCTTGGTAATGTGTTACATTGCTTACATCACCACTTCCATTTCCGAGGATTCAGCTTCCCCTTCGGATGAGTCATATTCAACCATAACATGTTTGCCTTTGGAGGATCTGGAGTTGTCTTTTGGTCCTTTCTCTACCACAAGAGCAACTGGGCAGATGATGGCTTTGCAGAAACCTTAGCTAAGACTTCATCCTGAAACTGATTCAGGTATTCATATATCGACCGGTGGGAGACTGCCTTAAGATTGCGGTTCACGTGCTTGTACAGTCTGACATGTTCTTGACATTCCGGACCTAAGGCATTGATCCAGTTGGAGTTGATGTCAAGGTCTGATCTGGTGACACCGTTGTTTCTCATTTCATTTAATAGTCGACAAAAACGACTATAGGTATCCTGTAGTAGTTCTCCCTCTCTAGCTTTGAACTAACGGAAGGTGTTGACGAGTTGAGTTTCTCTGATAAAAACTCCGTGTTCCGTGCCCTGCCTTTGTTGTTTAACCTCATCCCACATGCCTTTCGCCAAGGTTAAGCTATCTATCTTTGAGTAAATTTCTGCACATAGGCCCTGCTTGTGGTAGTACTTAGAGTCTTTGTCAACTCTTGCTCTGTCTCTTTCCTCAGCAGTCAATTCAGACGGGAGTTTTAGTCTTCTTGCTGTAGCAATCGGTGGGTTGTTATCTGGGATAGCCTCGATAACCTTCTGGAACACAGCATCACCATTAAGTATGTTGTCCTTCATCATTTCACCATATTTTTCATTGTGCTCGATGAAATCCATAAAACGACCCTTCCAAACAGTGTATTTATTTTGTAAGAGGATGGGTGGTTTTGTGTCTGTACCAATGGCAAAGATCTCATTACTTGAACTCATCTTTTGACAAAAGGATCTCTCCTTGAAGTGACTTGCTGTTTTCTAGAAGTTTAACTGTTGTGAAAAACCTTGTGTTTTGACTTTTCAAAAACTAGGATGATGAAGTTAAGTTGGACGGGTAGGTCTAAAGTCGGATGTGTTAATAAGTCGGATGGGGTTTTGGAAACTTAGATGGATGTGTTAAGTCGGATGGTTTAAGAATGTCGGATGAGTTTGTGTTTGTTTGAAAGTGTTAAGTCGTATGAAGTGTTAAGTCGGATGAAGTGATAAGTCGGATGAACCAAGTGAGTAATGTTGGACGAATGAATTAACTCGCACCACACACAAGTATCAACAGAAACAAAAACAAATCGGACAAAACAATCACAAGCAAGTCGCACAAACTAAGTCGGATGAATTTAGTCAGACGAGCCTTAAGTCGCACAACCCTTAAGTCGGACGAACCGAAAGTCGGACACGCCTTAAGTCGCACGACTCTTAAGTCGGATGATTAAAGGTCGTATAGGCTAAGTCGCACCAACAAAGAGTGAAGTCGGATGAAAGTTAAGTCGCACCAACTATTGAAAGTCGGATGAGTTGACCAAGATAAGTCGGATGGCCTGTAAGTCGGACGAGAATAGCACAAAAACTTGCAGGTCTTCGCTCAGACTCTGCTCAACCAACAGACTTTGTAATTTTCCCAAAACACACTAAAACTCAAAATTTCTTTTTCCTTAACCTTTCTCCATACCAAAAACACTTTCCAATAACAAATTTTAGCCTAAACAACAAAAGATTTTCACATTTTTGATGAAACAGTAAAGAACACCTAGAACTTGAAGAACAAGAAAAATGAAAATAGGTACTCAAATGTTGTTTGTTTTTTAAGGTGTTTTCTCCACCTCAAATGCTTCTAAGATGTTTAAGAAACATTGTAAAATAAGAAGATTTGAAGAAGGTGATTTTTGACCAAGTGGGTTTTTCACGATGAAGAATAGAGTAGTTTCCTTGGTTTTGATTTTTCACACTTTGATGTTTCTTCTAGGTAGTCTTGAACCAATTCAGCAAGGAATTGGTTCTCATACCAATTGAAAGTCCAAAGATGTGATAGAAGATGACTTAACTTGAAGATTCTTATGAAAGTATTGCACATGAATACATTGCTGAGAGACCAGCTGCCTCTAGAGAAACAATTCCAACACTAGATGTTGAACTATATGGCGATGAAACATTCATCGTCATCCAGACTAAGGCCACCATCCTCGCAGAAGCTACGACTGTTGAACCTGACCTAGAAAACTTTGCGTCAGATGGTTTAGGCGGTAACAGGGACGAAGAAGATAGTGAGAAAACAAAGAGTGAGAGTCTGGTAAGAAAAGAAAATGCTGAGAGTGAGGGATCCCCATCCCAAACAAGCCGGGAAGCCACATCTACTACTGAATTGAATTAGTTTAAATCTATTATTAAAAGAGACACTGTCATCCTAGCATTGCATGCACAAATCCCCACTAGCCACCCAGCACACTCTCAACAGTGTGCTGCTTTATTTCACGGAGATATTTCACATACACTACTGGAAACTCATTCAGAGTTTGTTGGTATTGAAACATGTAAACCATCTCTTCTTTCTACAACCATCTTTGCCACACAATCGAGTCTAGTACAACTTGCTAATAATATTTCTTTGATTACTAGGACACCAACTATAATACCTTCACATCTTTGTGATGTTTCCGGAACTTCTAAAGTGCTTCATCAATGCCATCACTAAACGTAGGCCACACTGTTGCTTCAACAAGTGTGTTAATAGGAAATCTATGTGATCCCGGTGTTACCCTGAGCTCAAACAATACATCAATGCTAAATTTGCCATTCTTCAATGCAACTTGGATTCAAAGCTAAACTTACTCGCCACTAATCTTCAAAACCTAACAGAAAAGCCAGTTGCTTAGAAAGATTTTAGTTTTAATGAGCTTCAATCTTTGGTCCACGCCCAGCTTAATAGCCTATCTAACCCCAATCAGGAGCAAAGAGATCTGATTTCCACCCTAGTCTCACATAAAGCCCAACTATCTACCTCAAATACCATCCAAGAAGATATTCTTTTAGTTGTTTCCAAAAGGACTGAAACTATTTCTGAAACTTTATCTACCTTTAGGAAACATCTTGAGGTGTTGGAAACCACTTATAACGCACGAGATGGAACCCTCAAAAGAAAGCATGACGACCATGATCACGATCGTCTTATAGGGGAGAAACGGAGACGATACTTGTTCTTGACAATAGCAAGTGCGTCTAGTTTTGCTGTTGTTCAACAAATTGAGTTTCCAACCAGTGATAACCAACCTAGAAACAATGTAGCTGAAGAGGGAGAAATCAGATATGAGGGGTTACAGTTGATAGTGCAGCCGTTATAGGTAGAAAACCCTCAGTCTCCTAGAGTTGAGGAAGTCACTCCCATAGTTGAGGAGGAAGAGGAGGACAGGTTCTCTACATAAAGGCTTGATGAAATTTTGACGCAACCAACAAATCATGAGTTACTTGAAATATTTCCTCCTAAACAAGGCCAGCTCAATTGTGCCTAAAGATCTGATCGCTCAACAAAAAGAAAGGGAAGAAACATAATGAGAAAGAGAGGGCGCTGAATGGACGATTCCTGAAACATACCACGGCGGTCCTAAAGCATCTCTAACTCTTCCAAGCACCTCCAATCACGCCATTAGAACCCAAGACGCTCTAAGTAAAGCTGAACCAACCTGGAAAAACAAGGGATTAAGCACTGTGTTCCTCAAAGATGGGATTCAAGTAATCTTTACAGATCAACTTGAAGAAATGAGACCTATTGAATAAATAGACATCAAAAGTGCCAATGAGTTCAAGTATAGATATCTTTTGGCACGCCATGCTAAACCAAGAGAGGAAGTTGTGTAAAAGCACCTAATCTGAAAAATCAATCATGTGGCTCTGTCAAAGTTGCTTTCATACAGACAGGTGCATTTCAATGTCACTAGAAAAGATAAAAAAGTTTATGACTTTAGTGAGTCTGATCTGAAGCACATAAGTCTGGAAGACATCAACCACATGTATGATCTCCTTCGAAGCAAGCAAGAAAAAACTTATGAGGAGAAAATTGGATATGTTGTGTTCAGAAACATCATGAATAAAAGAATCAGGGTAGCACGGTATACAGATCTACAGATTGGGTCTGAAAGTGACTTAAGAAAGATCATTGTGCAAAAACCAAATCAGACACATCCTAAACTTGATCAACTTGAGCACCTGCAGATCGTTGAAGAGTTAAGAAAGATCATTGTGCGAAAAGTGACTTAAGAAAGATCATTGTGCGAAAACCAAATCAGACACATCCTAAGCTTGATCAACTTGAGCACCTACAGATCGTTGAAGAGTTCGATAATGACTATGATGGGGATGAAGGATTAGTATGCCACAATCACAGAGCTCATAAGATCTTTTTGAGGATATCAGAACTTAATGCATAATCTGATCCAAACCTAAACTTCTAGCGTGTAAATCTCGATGAAAAGTTTAGAAGAAATCGAGATACTATGTCACTGGAGGAGCAAGTCAGAATTGGAGGAAAAAAAAGACCTGCTAGAAAGAAAAATAGGTGAAACAAGAATCATCAGATCTTGGCATAGAATACTTGGCTAGAGAAATCGTTAAGCAACCTCAAACACTACAAAAGGGGGAGATTGTTAGACCTTGATTTGTAGGTTTGAGATTGTTATTTTTGTTTATGTAATATGGTTAGAGTTAACCGATATGGGAGAGTCAAACTCGGTTACTAGATGACCTAATGCGGTTGTAATTGGCTCCCTATATAAGCTAAGCTAGTTGACTTGTGGTGAGCACAGCTCTCACAATTGATCTAATAGCAAAGAGGTCATTTACACCCTTATGTGTGTGTAGTGAGAGCTCTTGGTCCAATCTTGCCTCAAATCTTTACTTTTCGTCTTTGATTCTTGTAACAATGAGCATACAAAGAGGACGACATTGAGCTCGCTAGCCGATTAGATGAGTTCTTTCCTCAACTACTGATTACTCAAACTCCCAGTGAACCAATATGGCTTAGGTCAAACCCTAAAACCTAAATCATAGGAAATCTAGACTTAGGAGTACAGACAAGATCTTCTACTGCTAATGAGTGTCTATACTCTAGTTTACTTAGTTCCATAGAACCAACTCACGTCTCAGACGCACTTGAAGATCCGGACTAGGTGATAGCCATGCAAGACGATCTGAATTAGTTTGAAAGACTAAAAGTGTGGCACTTAGTCCCTAGACCAGGAGGAAAGTTTATAGTAGGCACAAAATGGGTCTTCA
The DNA here is from genome assembly GCA_032274825.1 of Drosophyllum lusitanicum. Taxonomy (NCBI): domain Eukaryota; kingdom Viridiplantae; phylum Streptophyta; class Magnoliopsida; order Caryophyllales; family Drosophyllaceae; genus Drosophyllum; species Drosophyllum lusitanicum. Next base: position 9,011 of record JAUEJL010064782.1, on the reverse strand, counting down.
AGAATAAGAAGGATTTAGACAGAGTCGTTGTAAGAAACAAAATCATACTGGTTGCAAAAGACTATAATCAAGAAGATGGGATAGACTATGACGAAACATTTACCCCAGTAGCTAGGATTGAAGCTATAATATTATTCTTAGCCTATGTTGCGGTTAGGGATTTCAAAGTTTTCCAAATAGATTTGAAAACTGCTTTCGTAAATGGAATCCTAAAGGAAGAGGTGTATGTCAGTTAGCCTGAAGGCTTTGCGGACCCTAAGAAACCCGATCATGTCTACATTTTGGATAAAACACTATATGGCCAAAAATAAGCACCACGGGCATGGTATGATGTGTTATTTTACCAAGAAAAAGGGAGATGACTATTTGTTAGTCCAGATTAACGTAGACGATATTATTTTTGGCTCTACAAACCCAAAGTACACTAATGAATTTTCTAATACTATGACAAAACGTATGGAAATGAGCATGATAAGAAAGATGAATTTATTTCTCGGATTGGAAATCAAACAAATGTCAAATGCCATTATCATTAATCAAGCAAAATACATAAATGATTGATTAAAAAAAATATGAAATGTCAAATTGTTCCACTTTAGCCACCACTATGTCTTCCAAAACCATGCTATCTACTGATTTTGACGGAAAAGTAGTAGACTTGAAGACATATAGAGGGATGATTGTCCTATTACTGTATTTGGAAGCAAGTAGGCCAGGCATAATATTTTCTACGCGTCTCGGTGCAACATTCCAGGCAAATCCAAAGAAATCACATCTCCGTGTTGTGGTATCTTAAAGATCCATCATTCGATCTCATTGCTTATTCAGACTCAGACCATGCCGGATGCATGTTAGATAGAAACAATGCATATGGGAGTGCACATTTCTTGGGGGACAGACTGGTTTGCTGGGGTTCGAAGAAATAGAATTGTGTGTCTACATTTACTGTAGAAGATGAGTAAGTAGATGCTGCTAGCTGTTGTTCACAGAGTGTGTGGATGAGGACTCAACCCAAGGACTTTGGTCTGGATATCAACAAGATCCCCATGCTTTATGATTCTTAGAGTGTAATTGCAATCACATGCAATCTAGTGCATCACTCAAAAACTAAGCACATCGATATCAGGTATCATTTCCTCAAACACAATGTTGAAAAGGGTTTGATTGAACTACATTATGTTCATACTGATAATCAACTGGCTGACTTATTTACCAAGCCTTTAGATGAAACAAGTTTTTCTTACTTTTGGGTATGTTGAATTTGAAGATATGACATACAATTTTAAATTACCTTACATTGTACTTTTGTGCTTCTAGAATGGAATTACGCGTGGTTGTGTTTACTGTGTAGGAAAATACATGAGTTCAGGGGGAATACTGAAAAATTGTAAGACAACAACTATTCATCTTGTAGGGGAGAAAATAAAAAGTTTATGAAAAAACATATAAAATTAAAATTAATGGAAAAATACAAAAAATACGTCAATTTGTTTTATTAAAATGATAAAATTCAAAAAAAAAATTATCTCTCGCTCAAATTAATAATAAATGCATGATTTGAGGGGGGGGGGGTGTTTCTTGTTGGTATATGTCATTTTAATATTGTTGATAAAAAAATTTCAAAAATATTTTGTTTTTATAAAATACTTAGAAATTTTTTAAAAGAATAGTGAGCAACCGAATTCGGTTGAGGTTACTGTGGAGTATAAGGGATTAAACCGACTTCGATTCAGGGTCAAAAGACAGATTGACCCACTTGACCGGTCAACCCTTAAATAGCACAACCGAATTTTGGTTCATTCACGCGTTCAAAATTTCAAAGTGTTATGTGTGTGCAAAAGTTCTCTCTCAACCGAAATTCCTCAAATCTGTATCATTTTCTGTGAAATTAGTCTCATTGTATTTGCGTTCACATCAACAATCAAAAGGTAAACATAGAATAAAAAAAACAAACCATTCTAATGGTCGATTTGGTGTTTGTTCATACGGTTTTCTCAAAACCGTAATTGGTGAAAGAAATGGAGTCAAAAGACCACTGATTTGAGTCTAAATGAACAAATCAAAGTGTTGAAAAATGTTTTTGGGTTGAATCGACACTTAGTGTGGTATTTCTTGTCAAAAACAACATCAAAATCAAAGATTTGAATTTGGAATCGGTTACCGAGTTGGAACCTAAGGGGTTTTTCGGATTATTGAACATCAAAATGATATTTTTCGTTTAGGGTCGGTGTTAAGGAAGTGTTCTAAATATGATTTTGACCATAGTGATCAAGAAATTAGCGTGTTTTGGGTTGACACAATCAAAACATAAAATCATTGAGAGAGAACTTCGTGTGTTTCTAAAGGTTGAACAACAACCGACTTTAGTTATTCAACCGAATTCGGTTATCACTGAGTGTGAACCGATTTCCATACTTGAAATATTTTTAACTTTAAATTTCGGTCACACTTAGTCGGTCAGTTTACTTCCAAAGTATTTTAAAGGTTCAACCAAATTCAGTCACATTTGAATTCGGTTGAAGTTAAACTCAAATCAGACTTCAATTTTTTTTATTCAACCGAATCCCGTTGAAATAAAGTTTTTCAAATTCAGATAAACACTTCATATTTCTCGGACTCATCCGAATTTGGTCATTTTTGAATTCGGTTGAAACTCAAATCCGGCTATGATACTCAGTTTTCCAAAGTTCAATATCAACCGATTTCGGTCACAACCGAATTCGGTTTTATACTTGAAAATTTTTCAACATTTTTGAACCGATTTCACTTCAAAAATTTTCAAACATTTTGAACTTCTATCAAGGTTAGGAGATATGAATTCGTTTCCATACTTAAAAATTTTCTCATCTGAATTTCTTTTCAACAGAATTCGGTCATATCAACCGAATTCGGTCATACCCAAATACCTACTTGCCATACAAATCAAACAATTTCTTTTTTGATGCTGAGAACACCAGCACCCCATTTCCCATAATAGCTAAATTTCTCATTGCCCATCCTTTGAACCACTTCTTCACCTACAACCCTGATAACTCTGAATTTCACGTTCCTGAGGTATACCTTCAACAATTTTGGGATACGATGACTGAATCAACCATCGATGATGGAACGATTGTCCGTCAGCCACTATAGACCAAATTTCCCTTGACCTAACCTATACTCACATCAGAAGAATCCTTAAACTGCCAAAACCTAATAGATGCATCCATGACCACTTATGATCTTACGCCATTTGGAACCAAACTTTTTGATCTAATCAGCCAACTGGGCTATCATGGTCAACTAAGAAAAGTAACTGATTTTAAAAGAAATGACCTTGTTCCCTTCTAGCAAACCCTATATGCCATTGTCAACCGTTGTGTCACCGGTACTCACTCCGGGAAGGACATGGTAACCAATTACTCTTTGCTAGTCTTCGTACGCATAGCTCATCACTTACACATTGACTATGCGCTACTTTTATGTATGGATCTGGTCAAGATGGTGAAAGAAAAGCAGTAGCCAAACAATCGTAAACGCTTTGTTTCGTATATGATGTTATTAACAATGATTCTGGAATTGTGGCTAAAACTATGAAATTTTGAAAAGGCCCGATAACCCCTGTGTAACCATGTTTAAAATACAGCAAATAAATTAAATGGCTGATCATCCAGGAGTTGAAACAATGGTTATACCAGTTGATCTAGTAAGGATGATGGCTCAAACGAGTGAATTTGTTGAGGCATATATCAGAGAGTTTAGTATATCCCCTCTGGAACAGCAAGAGCCTGTTGATCCTACCCATTGGGCTTAGGAACTTGTGAGGGTATTTCTAGGTGTCTAGAGAGCCAGGAGCACGGGGATGCTTCTAGTATGAGAGAGTCTGAGCAAGAAAAGCCTCGGAGGGTGGTGAAGAGGGTGAAGGTGGTTTGATTCTTAAGGGAGTCGGGGATTTGATCCATCGGTTGAGATTGTTGAAACTTCATGTGCAAGCTCTACTGCCAAATTTTACAATGATTCTGCTAAACAATCTGTATTTGCTTAAAAGGAACCCACACCGTAACTTGAAAATGTGATACAAGACCTATCTGATTATGGTCCAGTATTTGGTGAGTTGGATATAACCTTTTCAAAGAATGATGAGGTTGGTCCTTCTTAAAGACAAAAGTTAGCAATTGTAGAACTAAAATGCATTGCTGAACAACCAGAGGCCTCTACTTCAACTTATCCAACATTCAATTTTGAATATGATGATCAAATGTTAAAATAACTTCATGCTCAGGCTAATGTATTCGCAGACGACACGACTGCTGAGCCTAATCTAGCCAAGTTTATGCATGATGATTGGGAAGGAAATATAGACGAAGAGGAAGATAGTGAAAAACCAGAGAGTAAGAGAACTATGAGAAAAGAAAATGATGAGAGTGAGGGATCCCCAGCTACTTTAAGCCAGGTAGCCACATCTGCTACCAGACTGAATGTATTTTAGTATGGTATCGAAAAAGACACTATCAACCCAATTGCAAGCACAAATCCCTACCAGCTACTCAGTTGTCTCTCAACAAACGGTTATTTCATTCTACAGAGATTTAACACATACTCTACCGGCTGCTCATTCAGAGTTTGCTGGTATTAAAACTAGTACACCATATCTCCTCTCTACGTCTATCTTTCCAACATAATCTAGTCTAGTACAACTTCCTGAAAGTATATCTTTATTGACTAGGACACAAATTGTAACACCCGCACATCTTCATGATATTGCCGAAACTTCTGTAGTTGAACTTGTTATAAGTCAACCACGATGATCAGAAGAATGTCTTACCAGTGCTACCACTACGCCAACACGGAATGTAAGCCACACTGTTGCTTCAACTAGTGTGCCAACGCGTAATCTAAGTGATCCCAATGTTACCCCAGAGCTTAAACAATATACTGATCTTAAAATTTTCAACCTTCAAAGCAACCTCACACCGGACATAGCCGCAAAATCCCAATACTTTAAAACAAAAATCAATGAAATAGCTGCTACTCTCCAATCCTTAAAAGAAAAACCCGTTGCTGAGAAGGATTACAATATAGATGAACTCCAATCTCTATTGCATGTGAAAGTCAATAGCCTTATAAATCCAAACCAAGAGCAGAGAGATCTGATTTTTGCCCTTAATACTCGATCAGCCCAAACATCCTGCCTTAATACCTTTAAAGATGGCATTCTTTCGGCTGTTTCCAAGATGATAGAATCAGTTACCCAAACCCTAACTCGATTTGGTAAGAGAATAAATGTCTTAGAGACCACTTGTAAAGCCCAAGCTGAAACCTTGATGTGACACCACCTTCGCAAATAGTGAATTTGGTAAAATTCAAGTTTTATATATGTGTGGGACCATTTGAAAATAAGATACTTCTATAATAAGCAGCGGAAATTTAAACCAAAACTCTATTACTTATGTAATAGTTAACCACATATATGATATATGTACATCCCAAAATTCTGAAACAACATTGTTTGGTGTTACTCTAACCAACAACCGACCATAACAAAACATAATAGCATACAATAAGTGTACCTCCAAAAAGTACGTAATACCAACAGGAGGTAACCCAATCTCACCAGGCCACCTAATCTTTACATGTAAAAAGATCAAAGAAAAAACATTAGCTATAAATAGCTAGTGAGTACAAACTTATCACAAGTATCAACAAAGTGAGCCACATAATACATGAATAAGTAATCAATGCTATCCTATCACATAGTGGAGTGCGGACAAGACCGGTAAGAGTCATATCTTGCAAGATAGCCAGTCCAGCTCAACGACCCAAATCGGGGGATCAGACACAACCATCCGCGCTGGTGGGGGAGCAGATAGCAGTCCACCAAGCATCGTTATGAAGCCACAGGCTCCTTTGAGCTCAGTGATTAGCCGAATAACCCCACTTTGTTAAGGAACGATGGTCCTGCAGAACCTACGACCCGGAATACCACCTCGAGTCACCGTTGATCCCAGATTATGACCCTTGGCCCCTGAGATCCAGCCATTGGCTGACCTTAACCCACTTAGAAACATGAGGTCCGCGGCCGATTCACATACACATAGCTGATTCAATGAGGATCAATCAATATGCAAGCATATCAACAAGTTCAACATGGCGGATCCAGTCTGGATCCTATATCATGCTTGCATCTCATAATCAACAAGTATTAAACATGGCATATCATATCTTGGGCACATGTATACGAGCACACATATATCATATCAAATCAACATGGTAAGGTTCAAACTTTCATCTCTATGTATTTCTGAATTAGAATATACAAGATATATCTCACTACAGTATTCAATTAATCAGGTTAGTCAACTAGTAATCAAATCCCCCTTTATTGAGACTTATGAAAGCTGGTACTCACCTGTAGAGCTACGTTAAGCAAATATAATGCTCTAGCTCTTCTAGTTTGTCAGGTTTACCTAAAACATCGTTACTTACATTAGACGATAAAACACATGAAGTATTACTACTAGAATAGGAGTAAGAATCTCCTAATGACACCTTAAGTCAAATTACAAGTCCACACAGACTTCCTAAATGTTAAAACACAGAAGTCAAACAAACTGTTCGCTGTTGCTAAAAAACACCCCCTTGCGGCCGCAAGCCTTCATGCTTGCACTCGTAAGGGCACTTGCTTGCGCCCGCAAGCGCAACTCTTGCACCCGTAAGCATAGGTCGGACCACTAAGTCATATCAAACCTTGCGAATGTAAGGAACACTTCTTGCGCCCGCAAGCATACTTCAAACCATCAATTCGAACTTACCCTTGTGGCCGCAAGGACTACCCCTTGCACCCGCAAGCAAACATGTTTCAGAACAGGACGGACGACAGTACCCTGTTCCGACTGTTTTCATCTAAAACCACCTCAAACGAGTTTCTAATCAATTTTAAGTGTTTACATATTATAGGGGGTATCCATATGAGTCTAAAAACACTTACTTCATTACTTCTAACAAATCACACAAGATTTAGGATCAATTTAGTCATTTGATCCATTTAAATAAATTTTAATGAATTCTACAAAATCCCCATTTCAATCTCTGTTTTGTGTTCTAATCCATCCATAAGAGTTGCAGGAACAAATTGGCATGGATGATTTCAGTTCATGAGGTCAATTCATGTTCAATCCATTTTTGACCTCAACACTTTAAAACAAGAACATGGAAAAGTTAGACTTACTTTGAAAGATGGAGAAGATGAAGATGGGTTAAGAACAGATCAATACTCTTGGATTAGCTACTTGAAATATTACTTCTTGATTTCTCTCCTTTCTTCTTCTTCAAAGCTTCAAAACTCAACACTGTATTTGTGTTTGAGTGTTTGAATGTGAGTATGTGTTTATCAAAAGAGAGAACCATCTTTGTGGTTCAAACATATCCACAAGGGATATCTTGTTCCCCTTTTCAACTTACAACTTGGCTCTCGTTTACCCGTTTCAACTAACCGGGATATTTTTGTAATCCTTATTCAAAACCGTCTACTAATTTATTTACTCATTTTATATTACTACAAATTTTATAATTTCACTTACGCAGTTTCTTGACCTTTGTATCAAGTATTTCAACAAGTTCTTCTACGACTCGTTTGGAAGAGTCAACCTTTAGTTCTTGCAATGGAAGGATTTGATCCTTTTCAATTTTACACTTTGGCAAATAACACACGTTAAAAGTGTTATGAATTCCAGCAAGCAAGTTCAGGTGGCAATTCAAGTGACACCGTCTGATCATTAACTTTTCGAACAACTTTGAATGGACCAATATAACGTGGAATCAACTTGCCTTTTCGTCCGAAGCGAATAAGTTGGAGTGCGACACCGTCTGATTAGTCACGAGCAGCTTTCAGCTACTCAAGAGCCACGTTAACCTTGTCAGATGTAATATGTACGATCTTAGGTCTGGCAAATTGCTTCTCACCAGGTTCTTGCCAACAAGTTGGAGTGCGAAAACACCTCCCGTAGAGCATTTTGTAAGGTGGCATTACAATGCTGGAATTATAAGAATTGTTATAAGCGAATTCAATCAATGGGAGATGAGAATCCCATGAACCACCAAACTCGAGTATACATGCGTGAAGCATATCCTCCAAGGTCTGAATCATTCTTTCAGATTGGCCATCCGTTTGCGGTTGATAAGCAGTGCTTAGATGAACACGAGTTCCAAGCTCACTTTGTAAGCTTTGCCAGAAATTAGAAAGAAATCAAGAGTCACGATCGGAAATAATAGAACAAGGCAAACCGTGATGTGACACAATTTCATCGACGTAAAGTTGAGCTAAACGAGTCAACGATGTAGACTCATTAGTGGCTAAGAAATGGGCACTTTTGGTCAAATGGTCAACAATGACCCAAATCATGTCGTGTCCACTAAACGTTTTCGGCAGCCTTGTCATGAAATCCACTGTAATGTGATCCCATTTCAATTCAGGAATTTCAAGTTGTTGCAAATTGCTGTAAGGCCTTTGATGTTCCGTCTTGACTTGTGCACAGATTTGACGTCTTTCCACAAAGGAAGCGATGTCTCTTTTAAGAGTAAGCCACCAATACAACGTTTTCAAGTCATAGTACATCTTCGTGATTCCTAGATGAATAAATAGTTTGGACTTATGAGCTTCTTGCAGTACTAACTCATGATTACCTCCAACAAGTGGTACCCAAATTCGCGATTGAAAAGTCTTCAACCCACGACCGTCTTCACTAAGTTGATCTTTCAACTTCTTCATCATTTCAGCTTTTAGGTTGTCTTCTTGTAATACCATTTGTTGTGCTTCTTTTAATCTTGCAACAATATTTGGAACCACCGTAAGCTTCATAAACTTAGCTTCTGCTCATGATCCTTTACGGCTCAAGACATCCGCTACTACATTGGCTTTACCAAGATGGTAACGTGTTGGGGAGATAATCACTTCAACCTAATAATCAACTCTGCCTATCTTAAAACATAGAATTTGATGATAACCAAACCCTACTTTCAGTATGACTTAGAAA
>JAUEJL010064771.1:0-17683 GCA_032274825.1 Drosophyllum lusitanicum | reverse complement strand
CCCCCCCCCCCCCCCATAGGCTAGACTCTTAGAGATATAAAAGGGGTTTTTATTTTATTAATTTTTTTTAAAAAGTAAAATGGTATCTAATAATGAAAATTAATAAAAGGGTAAAAAGACCAAAACGCCCTCATGTGCATTGCACATGATGGGACTTAACAGAACAAACAAACAAAAACCATTAGAAAGGACTTTCGATGCAACAAAATGGTAGTTAAAGGACGAAACTTGCAACTTTTTCAAAAAAAGGACTAAACTGGCAATTCGTGGTTAGTTAAAGGACCATTTATGAAATTAACTCTAACTAAAATAGACCAATAAGAAAAGCTTGTTGCTATTATATGACATTAGCCAAAAATTGAAAAAAGAAAACAGCTAAACTAAAATGTGCACCAATATAGCCTACATACCTTTACGATCCCATCCCAATCTGCAAGTCGGGAATAAAGAGTTTGATGCCTGCAATGAAGAACTAGACTCAACATGAAGCCAGCGGAGTTTTTTTATCAAATTGTAGATTCTTAAAAGACATAAAAGAAAAATGACCAATGATTAAAGAAAGGTAGAGACCACATACAGTTGTGCATACTCTTGCAGACCAACAGTAAGAGCCCTATCATAGAATTTTTGAACAGTCCTCCGACATATGAATCTAGATCCAATCTGCCAATTGTTATATAACTAAATATATAAATATATAATGTCAAAATGTAACAGAACCAAAAAATGCAAAAAAAAAAAAATGAAGGTGAAAGAAGATGCCCAAGATCATGTAAAAGTTTGAGTTTCATCACAAGAACACCAGATCTATATCAACTGTTGATTTGGAAAATCAATGGCTAATAATGAGCAGGGATCTTTTTGAAAATAAGAAATAGTTGAGGGAGTGTTTTCTTAATAGGATAAGGATGATTTATGAAACCCCTTGCTTTTAGAACCAAACTATCTCTAATATACAAAGGGTATAAATAATAAAAACTATATCATATTAACTGAGTATTTTATTCTCTTTAATTTGACACACATATTAACATACTTTTTATAGAAATAAAATTTTGACTTTTATCTACTTAAAGGTTGCACATGTGCAACCCAACAATGCGATGACCCATTCAAAAATTGCACATGTGCAAACCAACACAAATTACACATGCACAAGTGAAAAACATGGCCAAGTTTACAACGTTGGTCACATTTTTGGAATTTCTTATTGAAAGGTTGCTCTTGCACATGTGCAACACGACAATAGTCATCAGCGGAAGTGGCAACGATGTGATAGCTAGTGATGGCGATGGTGGTGTTGAATGGAAGTAGAAAATCAATTTAGAGATGGCTTGAACATTTTACCCTTTTCATTACAAGGAAAAATAAAATGATCAAAAAATAAGTGGATGGCCCGGATTGGTTATCGCAATAATTTTGGTTCTTAAATGAACCGCCCCTATGTATATACAAGTCTAATAATAAATGCATATTACCCTAGAAATCTTATATTATTTATTGTGCGTCTTCATACAGTTCCAATCATGCATACAGACACTAGAATTGTCCTACCATCATTTTTCCTCGACACCCCAAAACCTAAGAAATGTGAATGAACTGTGATTATTTACTCTTTCGTATAGGAGAAAAGTCTATAACCTCAGAATTGAGAAATGGCAGTGTAGAAACACTTGCAAGATATAATTATATTCTCGCATGCACACAAATAATTGTGTTTTCAAAAATAAAGTTTTAAAAGGGTGAAATACAATTTACGATTCTTGAAAAGTAGAAGGCTAACCAAAAGGTCCCAAGGAGAACAGATAGCAACTGCTCCAGCAATAGGAATATCTTCCCCATCTTCTCCAAGATACTTCACCTTATAACCCATCAAAAGAAACATCAAATCATGTTAAGGAGATGCATAACCAGACAATCATGCTATGCGGAAAAAAAACCAAAAAAAAAAGAAGAAGAAATGCATGTAAAATATAATCTACCAGATTAAAGAACTTTGTCTAGTACCTAAATTATGTAGTGGTAGGAAAAATGACAAGAAAATAGTAAACTAATAACAGAAATGGAGGTAAGATTGCATAATTGAATGATGAAGTAAGAACAAATCAAAAGGATTCCATCAGAAAATCCCCTGCCTTGGGCAGAGGCCAATCTAACAATTTTCTAACATGCATACCTCACCTCACTCCTCTACTCTTACTCAAATAATTAGATAAATAACTAACTCTCCCATTTCCACCCTACACGTGTCCCTTGTGTCTCCGGGAATACATTTCCCAGACGGTGGGGTTGAGTGGGCTAAGGAAGGGCTGGACACCATGATTAGGCTGAGTGATGAATATAGTTAGATGGTTCTCTTTAACGCAATACGAGAATATGTAATTAGCTACTTTAAAATCTAAATAGCACAACGGACAAAGCCAATGACTTTCATTTGGTAACCAAAATTTACAAGGATTTTAGTAGAGATTAATGAAACGGAAATTTAACTGTACCAAAATGTTGGCGCCAATGCTAGTCCCAACGGCAAAAAGAGGTGCATTGGGATATTCATGATGAAGGTGGTTGATAACATCTCGTGTGTCCTTTGTCCACCCTGCATTATAGAAGCAATCTGACTGTACATGTAATAAACCAACAAACAATTAGCTTCAACATGAGTAATCTAAACATGCAAAATAGCTAGCAAATAAGTATTAAACATTAGAAGACAGAGCATATAAAATAAACCAATATTAAAGCAGTATCAAACCAATCTTTTTGCGGTTAATTCGAATTTTGTTTGATAAAAAGTGAGATGTGAGTTAGTTAATAAAGTACTCACCGTAACAGAAATTCCTCCAAGTCCCCTGTGATTGCAAACAACAACATCCCATCCTCGTTCAGCTGTGGAGAAGGCGAGATGCTTGATGTACTAAAATGTTATCAGAATTATGATCCTATTGTCAATACAAGAATAAGGACCAGTCGTATTAAACATAAATTTACTTTATTAGAATGCTTGCTCAATTTATTTATTTTTTTGATAGAAAATATGCCACAAATAAAACTTTGCATTTAGAGATGATGGTTTAGGCCAAATCTTTAATGGGAACCGACAGCTCTTGGCATCGACAAATTGAAACTGTTATAATTTCTCTACATGTTCAATTGCATAATTTATTTGAATAGATTTATATCAGAAAACGCTTCTTATTTAATTATAGAATCTGGTGTATGTGTTGAAGAAAACATTAATTCCACAAAAAAGGTGTGTTTATCATATACTTTCGTATATGGTATATTAAAAGTGGTTATTTAAATTACAAGCTGGTGGAGGTGCAGTAGAATGGAAACCCTGTGAGCTAAAAAAAATATAAAATAATACATTGCAAATAATTCTATTCCAGCATGAAAAATATATCAAGTTTTCCTGTCAAAAATTTTGAACTTACAGCTGAAGAGGAATCACTAGTTAACCCAGGAATCACAATAACGATGGGGGTTTTATCATCTTCATATGTTGAATCTCCCAAAACTGAAAGATTATGCAAAAACTTAAACCACAACAAATGAAAAAATTAACTTGAAAGTATTTTTGTCAATTAATTTTACAAGCTTCTCAATCATGGAACACTGAATAAGTTTTTATAACCAAGATGATTATAATTTTGTTAAAAAAATTTGAGGTAGTAAACACAATATCAAGCATCATACCACAAATATAGCATACTAAAATGGAAGAAAGATGTATCTTACAACTAGAAGGCAGTATATTCTAGAAAAGTAGCAGTAATAAAATAAAAGAAAATGATTTCATAAACATCTACATTGTTTATAACTTGATGAACCCACATATATAAAAAAAGTACCACCAACCGAAAAAGATTGAAGAAAAATAGTGATATCACCTAAATCTTGGCAATATCTAACTTTTTATACTAATTTCGTAAGGATTTATATTATAATTGTCCTCAGAATGGTTTTGTGTTGTTTTCGAAGCTCAAAACTAGCAACCAGACAATAAAGGACTGAAAACGGTATGAAATCAGGACAAATCTGCCATACGGCAAGGGTATAATCATACCCCAGGCTGTCAACTTAGGTCACAGCCCTGTCAACTTCTCATCTTTTGCAAACTGTTCAACTGACAACAAAGTAATGGTACAATAATGCCACAAGGTCTTACCCCTTGAATATGCAGCAATGAGAGTTGAGAAATATGCCTTAGAAAGGGAGTTTTACCTCTCTTGTCCTTCCCAGGATGTAGACGATTTTTAGATGAATAAAGATGCTTTTGATGATTGCTAATATGGATCACTACCCGAATAGAGTAACCTCATGTTGTGCTCTCCCTTAAGATTTCACCTTCTTGGACTCTTTCATAGTTGGATGGTTACCCTAATTGTGGACGTACGTTGATAACAATATTGACCAAACCACGTAAATTCTCTCGTGTTCTTTATTGTTCCAGCTTTTCAGTTATTTGCTTTTGTGTGTGATTGATCCTAAAGAAGTGGTATCAGAGCCAAGGCTCTTGATTTCCTCACACCAAAACCACCGCCAACCCTAGAGGAGCTAGGGTTTTGGCTTCTGTTTTTTCCGATCGCCGACAGAGAGTAGTTGGACTAAATGCGGACCGCTGCCATTGTTTGGCAGATTCAAATCAGGTCAGATTCAATTCTTTTTCTAGTTTTTTTTTCTCGTCTGAAACTTAGTTTGGGATTATGGCAGAGGATAGAAAGACTAGAATCGAAAAGTTTGATGGAGAAGATTTCGGGTGGTGGAAGATGCAAATTGAGGATTTGCTGTGTGAGGATTTGGATCAAACCTTGACAGCAATAAAACCCAAGAAGATGGAAGACGATGAATGGATGCTCTTGACAGAAAGCCCTAGCTATTATCAGATTTACACTAGCCAAGTGTGTGGCGTTTAACATTGTGAACGACATTACTGCATGTGGATTGATGAAAGCGTTGTCAAACATGTATGAGAAGCCTTCTACTTCTAACAAGGTATTTCTGATAAGACAGTAAACACAAGAATGAAAGAAGGTACCTGTTACCTCACACGTTAATGATTTCAACACTATTATTTCCCGCTTATTATCTGTTGATATTAAGTTTCACGATGAAGTCCAAACATTGTGAAGGAGATTACTGCATGTGGATTGATGAAAGCGTTGTCAAACATGTATGAGAAGCCTTCTACTTCTAACAAGGTATTTCTCATAAGACACTAAGCACAAGAATGAAAGAAGGTACGTCCGTTACCTCACACGTTAATGATTTCAACACTATTATTTCCCTCTGTTGATATTAAGTTTGAAGATGAAGTCCAAGCTTTGCTTCTGTTATCCTTGTTATCGGAAAGTTGGTCAAGAACAGTCACACAGCTATTATTGTTCAGCTAGAACCTCTAAACTCACTTTTAAGGGCATTCGTGATTTCATCCTAGGAGAGGATATAAGGAGACGGAGTTCTGGAGAATCATCTAGTGCTTTTCTAAGCACTAAGGAAGAGGTAGGAAGAAAGAAAAGGGTAATGGTAGAGCCAGATCAAAGTCAAGGAAGAGGAGCCAATCAAAACCGAGAAAAGATATCCAATGTTGGAACTGCAAAGAAACTGGGCATTTTAGAAATCAATATCCTAAACAGTCATGAAAAGAAAAGGAAAGAGGTGAATGCAGCAACTGACAATTCAGAAAAGGCCCTTATCTGCTATGTTGAGAATTCGGCAGATTCTTGGACTATGAATTTGATACGAATCAGAAAATAAGAACAGCCAATAATACCAATCGAGAATCAGAAATTGAAATCAAACTTGCTATAGAACTGAAATAAGACAATGATAATACTCAATTCATCCACAATCGGATGATTGATCCGGGGCACAGCCCTCTCTCCAAAGGCTACAAGCCAAGCACAAGTCTAAACGTAATATTTTTCTGCCTACTAACAAAGAGATACTGAACTCTATTTATTTAGAGACTACTAACAAACTTAAACCCAATTTTACCCTTTACCCCCTTTAAGTATTTAAACTATGTATTTCCTATCACAGAGCCTAGTCACTTGGAGCTTCCATATAACATGCATCTCCCCCGTGGAACCCATCTTCATCTTCCCCCAACAATAACACTCGAAGCTTCCCTTGAGGACATTTATGGGTGGGACCGTATTGTTGCCCACAACGGAAGCATAAACCCTTTTTACGTCTTTCTTCCCAATCTGTTCGAGTTAGGGAACGAAACCCTCGATCCCGTTGATGATCAAGGGAAGTGGGTGATGTGGAAAAACCAGACCGTTTGACCTCCTCTTTCAAACCAGCGATAAAATATCCCATCGATTGCACTTCAGGAAGTTTGGGAACCAAAGAAAGGAGATATTCGAAATCATCGATGTAATCATGAATCGAATTAGACGGTTTGATAGTCGCTAACTGCTCATAAGGATTGTGAATTTCTAAGCCGTTGAAACGGTGAAGCAATTCGACCTGAAATTGATCCCGGTTAATACCCTCATGAACTTGCTTCACGACTGTAAACCAGTGCTGGGCGACCCCCGTCATGCTTAATTGAGCCAATCGGATACGAAGATGTGCCGGTGTACCGTTGAGATCAAAGAACAAATTAGCCTTCTGAATCCAACCCTGAGGGTCGAAACCATAGAACTCAGGTAATTTTACCTTCTTCATTGCCGAGGGCAACATATCGGAAGTTTTAGGTGGAGTACGATCGCCTTCACCAAACCCGTCATCACCGCCGACCGTAAAAGTGGTGCTAAACCCAGAGCCACCACTCGCATCATGAGATTGTGGTTGTTTGCCTTGTTGTTTCACCCAACCCAACAGAACCTTACAAAATTCTGCTGACTCGACCCGAACACTTTCCATGGCGGCTTTGATTTCTGCAACATCGGACTGCAGTCGTTGGATGTGTTCCTCATGTTGTTCAATACGAGTTTGCACAGAACGAGTTTCTATAAGAATCGAAGAGAAGAACGGAAATGGCAGGTCGGACCAATGATACGTAAAAGAACTCAAACACAGCAATGGAATGAAATAAAAACACAAAATGGAAGGAGATGGTTCAATTGAAATCTGAAGGAAGAATTACAATCAATATTCTAGGGGAAAACCCTCTCTCACAACCACAAGGTTGGAGCCTATAACATTGAGAAAACAAAATAACAGAATGATCTCAAATCTAGACCTCCTCCTTTTTTATTGTTCTCTCTCATGTAACCGACTCTAGCCACTTTTGTCATTTACCCTTTTAGTCCTAGAATACCCATTTAATATCCTTGGCATGCTACTTCCATCTTTAATTAATTCCGGTTCTATATAAGAACACATCACAATGGATTGGATTTTATTGATGGCTAACCGCATTTAGAAGGGTTTCGGAAATTTTGTGGTGGTCGACCGACTCAACAAGCATTAGAATTTTATTGCCCTACGTCACCCTTATATAAGTTTTGTCGCGGTCTGATCGTATAAGGTCTAGCACGTTTTTGACGTACTTGACTTCTTTGCAATGCGACATATCATCCTAGACAGAGGGATGGACAGATAGAAGTCGTGTATTTACATTGTTTTTCTTGGAGAATCCAAAAGGTTAGGCTAAATGGCTATCTTGGGTGGATGGATATTTTTGCTAGAGAGATATCGGGTGTTGGGGTTGGAGGAATTGAAAGGAAATTTGGCTCGAGTTCGGCAAGTATTGAAGCAAAAGGTTGATGGGCAGCATAGAGTTGTCAACTATGAAGTGATCCCTTTATTTGAAGTTGCATTCGTACCAACAGCGTTCATTGGCAAAGAGGTGAAATGAAAAGTTTGCTCTCAGGTAATTCGGCTTTTTGAGGTATTGAATAAGGCGAGATGGTGGCTTATAAGCTCAAGTTACGAGAAACAACCACCATTCATCCCATGTTTCATGTCTTGTTATTAAAGAAGGCTATTGGTGACGGATTTATGGAGTTACCATTAAGATTAACCGCAAGTTGGGAGTTACGGGTGGAGTAAGAAAGTGCTAATTAGTTGGAAGAATATGCCGTATTAATGTGTTATGATGCTATTCGGGAATCTGTTGAAAGTTTTAAACTATTTGCAAAGAATTTGCGGCCTTTCACCTTGAGCAAAGGGAGGGATTGTTGGTCCTTAAGATAATCAACAAACTAATACATAAGTGTAGAAGGGGGGTTGAATACACAATTCAAGTAATAATGAACAAATCAAAATCAAATTGAATGCTTTTATTAATAAATCAAGTTTTTAATACAAAAAAGTATGAAACCTTAATTCAACTCAACGATTACAATTTAACTCTCTCAATTCAAACTCACAAACTAATTGCTAGAACTTATGAACACAGAAAACCAATAACTCTTTAAACATGATACCGAACTTATGAGTTAATGACGGACTAACCAAGTAACCTCTAAACGCGTTAGGAGGTTAGATTATATACATGTTCTACAGATAAACATCTAAACTAAGACTTATCTTAATATGCTAATTCAAACTAACTTATATGTATAACCGGATAGATAACTTGGATAATTTTTACATCAATCTTGAGACTTCAAACTTGAATCTTCTTATCCAACCATACATAGAGTTTAGAATTCAAGACAAATTCAAACTCTTTTCGGTCTGACTTTTCTGTCGAGCTGAGTTACTCAGCTTGAAACACATCAAGTCTAGTCTTTGAACTAATGTTCGGTTTTCCACATGTACATACATGTAGAAACTAATACTCAACTTAAAGAGTCATTTGAGTTACCTAGAACATACTTAGAAACTCTGTTTCTGTTTTGGAGTTGACTACTCAGCTATAGACATTACATAATTCACTTTGAACATTTTCGGCATTATCTTTCAAGCTTTATTTTGTGTCATCAAATCCAAACTAGGAAGGTTATTTAACTAGCAGGGGTATTGATGTGACTATGGATCAGGTGAGGGAAAAAACCAAGTGGGGGTGGGTCTACAAAAGATGAGGGGGATGATTTATTCGAGACAAATGATGATGGACAAGAGAAAATATTATTTCTTAGTTCTATTTAATTATATTATGAGATAGCTTCTTTAGGTGGTGTTTGATTTTGACTTAATGATCTTAATGGGGAAAAAACTTATTCTTGTAAGTTATAATCGTATTGTTTGTTTTTTACTTAATCCAGAACGATGACTTAAGATAATAAGTTACGAGTATGATACTTTCCACGTTAAGCTAATGATTTTATTCTTTTTCTTATTGAGACGGTTCATTTAAGTATTTAACAATTAACACATAAATTAATAAGAAAGAAAAACAAACATGCCCTTAGTTGTTTGGAGATCATGATAGCTTTTGGAAGTCAAATAGTCTATGGGGGAGGGGATAAAGGGTATATATTCTTTTCTAGTTTAGGGTTTGGGAGTGCTTAGGGCAAAAGTTAAGAATATCTTGTTCTTCTTTAAGTGTTTTGACTTGATACCAATTTGAACTCATATCAAAATGGTTTGGGAGTTTGTTCTAGACCAATTTCTTAATGAGGCAGGAGTCTAACAGTCCAACTGCCATGGCAGGTGGAGTTTATTAAGCATTGCTTGTTTTATATGTATCAAAAGTATAGATGGATCAGCAGAAGTAAAAAAACTAGTCAAAAGATAATAATAGGAAGAAATACTAGGATTGCTCCTTGTAATTTCACTATTATTATAAAAATCATTAGGCGGCATTTTATATTTTGAATTCATATTTCTCTTTTCTGTTAAATTATTTGATGCTCAACCTAATCATTCAAGTCAAGATATATCCACACCAAGGTGGTGGTAAGCTGATATGAATCAAATAGGTAATCAAATATTATTGATAAAAGACACTTGAAGTCGGATGCTTGAAGAACAAAACGACTGGAATTCGAGACCCACTAATCTCGTACAAGAATAAAGAAAACAGAAACAATTCTCCTCCTCTCATTAGCCTAACCCTATCCCTTTAAATAAACCAACCTAACTCCTAATAAGGAAACCATTCAAATATGTAAACTAGATAATAATAAATATGTTAACTAGATAAATACTAACTAATATATATTATTAACTAATATAGATAATTGTCAGCCCCGTCCCTCTTTTGAGTCCTATCATTAGGCCTGCACCTAAAATCCACCTTGTCCTCAACGTGGAGGGCTTGTAAGTACTCGACATGTGGGTGAATATGCCCCTCACCTTCCTTGGCCTACTTCTTCTCGTAACCCTCGGGTATGATAAGAACATGAAGAGTCTTCTGCGGGCATCGGTGTCCGCGTACAAACTTCCCGTCATACCGATAACACACCCCCTTGGCCCTCTTATAGGCTTGTCAGCTAACTCTGCCTCTATTGTTCGCTTGAACGGAGCCTTCCGTGTCCCGACCACCCTATCCTTGGTCTCTTCCCCAGACGCCCAGCCTCGAGGCTGAAAACTTCCTCCACTAGACTGATATGGCGGTTTGGGGGCTGCCCCTTTAGTTGGCTCCGCCCCTTCATTCGATTTATTCTCATCAATGAGTAGCGCCAATTGCGTGGCTTGACCAATCCCAACGGTTGCCGTGTTTGAACAACCATTCGCAACTCATGTTTCAACCCTTTGATAAATATCCCTTCGAGCACTTCCTCTTGCAAACCTGGTAACTATGTCACCATTTTTTCATACATAGTCACCTACTCGCGTGCCGTACCTTTTTGACTGATAGCAAAAAATCGCTAATGCCAACTACCCTCATGCGAGGATTGAAAACAATTCAGCATACTCTTCTTAAGATCCTCCCAACTGCAAAATGGCTCACAGTACTCACTCCTGGAACCATGATAGCCTGTAGTCTTTCCCCGTAGTCAACCCTTGAAAAGAAACCTCTCGGCTTGATACACCCACCCGTACACGTCATCCCCGTCAAACAACATTTTTCAGTTTCCTTAATCGGTAATCAGTACCCACAACGTCGGCCGAATAGGGCTCGAGAATAACCCACGTGTGCTACCCATCGAATAATCAGAAATTTTTTGAAAAATACTTTCTAGTGGCCTGCGGTTGTGTGGTGGCTGCTGTAGTCCTCGGATGAAAACGGTCAGAAAAATTTGCCTGTGGTTCCGTAGGTATCGGGTAATGGAGACCAGAAAAACTGGTGTAGGCTGCGGAATGTGGTTGCGTTATCAGCGGTTGGGTGAGTGGGAATGTTGGCATTGGCAGTGTGGTGGTGTAATAAGGGGGTAGCGCCGGAACAGTGTGATGAGGCGGCTGCAGTGGATTGGTTTGGTGAGGCAGCAGCAGCGAGCAAGTGGTTGAAGCGGCGGTGGTGGTTGGCTGAAGGCCTTTCAGCAAACTGCTTATCCGTAATCCGATTCGGCCTTATTCTTCTCCATCGTCTCTTGCAGCAGATCAATACGGCCTGATGTCTCCACTAAGCTAGCAGCCATGTCCTTGTGTTGTTCCAGGGTTGCCTCCAATTCAGAAACTTTTGTCATGATTGTTTGTCGAGTTAAAGTTCCAATTTTTTTGAATGAACAGTAACTTCGTGGATGAACAGTGTCACCGGATGAACAATAGCATGAGCAGTATTTCGATATTTTTTATTATTTTTTTTTGCGATTAGGCAAGGACCAAGTGGCCGTGATACCAATTGGTAATCGAATATTATTGATAAAACTATAAAAGGCACCCAAGTCGGATGCTTGAAGAACAAAATGACTGGAATTAGAGTAATCTCCTGTACAAGAATAAAGAAAACAGAAACAATTCTTCTTCTCTCATCGGCCTAACCCTATCCCTCTGAATAAACCAGCCTAACTCCTAATAAGGAAACCATTCAAATATGTAAACTAGATAATAAATATATTAACTAGATAAAATACTAACTAATATATATTATTAACTAATATAGAATTGTCAGCCCCCTCCCTCTTCTGTGTCGTATCATAAACCCAGTTGTATCCTTGGATCTCATCAACCGTGAAGATGATTTAAGGTGGCAAAATGGGTGGGTTGGGTAATGGGTCGGGCAGGGTTACATAAAAGTTTTTACAATAATTTGTATTATATATGCTAAGGAAAATATTACAATAATTTGTGTTATATATGTTTACAGAGGATAAGTTACTACGAAAGTCTTCCATTTGAACAAAGTAATCTAGTAAGCTATATGCTCAAAGTAATCTAGTAAGCTATATGCACATTGAGAATACACCTTGGGTGACTTTCGACCGGTTTGATCTGTTTTCTTTTCCACTAACTTCTACTTTTCAAACCATTTTATGTTTTAAAGATAAAAAAACATAACCCGAATCAGCTCATCCATTAGTGAATAGGCTGAAATTGCCACCTTAGTTAGAATCAGATAAGCCAATGAACATATAATCTTCTAGAGCGGGTTACTGCTACCTCTGCTTAGATTCTAATATTAATTATCCAGAAAACTTAATTACTTTTGACCTTTACAGAATTTTTGTATGTGTGCAATTGTTTAGTTAGATCAAGTTGTATGATGCATCCAACTGATAGTATTTTATCCTTTTTTTCTTTTCAAATTCAGAGGACTACATCACAAGATGAGGAGCTAGAGTTGCTTTTTGCGGGGCTTTCAATCTGAACCTATCTGGATTGCCTGGGTATTGGTCAGTTACCTAAAAGTGCCTCGTGCTATGCATTCATGTATTTCTAACAAGTCTGCATCATATAATTCGCTTGTGTAGATTTATGTCGTTTATCAAGTTACCGACTTTCTGTATTGGTGCTAGGATTCTTATTATATTTTGTTAAAGTCTTCCTTCAATGTAAGGCGCTACTGAAATTCACATGATATAGTAAAATCCAATGAGTAGTTGATATACTTTGAGCAGGTTTTACTCTATTTACTGATAGAATCCTTTCTTTGGTCATCCAATTGCAGCTCTTGTAAACACCAACAAGTAGTGTGGCATAGCTTGTGGAGGATTGCAAAGAAGAATTTGCAGCAATAGCTTTGTCACTGTGTACAAATCCTACAGTCAAGATCTGTTTTTTTGTGCACTTTCAGTTTCTTTTTTGTTCCTCTGTATAGTGATGATATGAATATGCAGGATATTGTAAGAGGTTGGTTTTGTGAAGTGAAGTGAGAGTGCTGTATAATATTAATTCTAGCACCTGCCTTTGATTTTATTATCTAAATTATAATTATAATTAGGAAGAATTTCATGTATAATTATTTTATGTCCTTGTGGACCTAGTGGTTTATAGTCAAGAACTCCTTGTTCTTTTCATTAGGCCACTAACTAATTAGCAATTGTTTACTATTTCATTTCACTTTTTCTCTGCACATCATCGTCACAAGTCACAACACATTCATTCTTAGTACGGATGCAAACGAACTGAGCTGAGCTCGAACATGGTACTTATCGAGTAGGACCAGTTTAAGATTTTTTAGGCCAGTGCTCGAGCTTGGCTTGGCTCGTTAAGTCTTAAGGTATTATTTTGAATTTTTATTAAAAGAATATATGTATATAAAACAAATAAATAAAATTAATTAGTTTGGTATGAAGTTTGGGCTTGTTTATTAAATAAGTTAAGCTAAACGTGACTCGAGCTCAAGCTCGTTTACTAAAGGAGCTTCGGTTTAAGCTCGAGCTCGTTAAGGTTCGGCTTATTTCAAGCTTTTAACGATTCGAACTTGAGTAGCTCGCGAGTAGTTTGATACATTTACATCTCTAACTATTCTAAGCTTGCAGCTCTCTTTCACTTGCTTTATCTCGCATTCACATTCTTTTTGTTTTTTAATATACGAACTCATCTTATAATCTTATTAAAAGAAAAGGCTGATGATGTTAGCATCATTTTCAAAACAAACTATCCACCAATCACAACATTCATTTTTAATTAAAAAATCAATAGAATTCGAAAAAATCACAGGCTTAAGTCACTTATTGCCTTAATTATTTAGATTTTATGTAACCAAATTAAAACTTATTTTAATTTCTATAACTAATAACTAATTGACCGATTCTTTTGATTTTTTAGATTAATAGATTAGTTTGTTATATAGTAACTAATTAGAATTTGAAAATTCTAAAATTTGAAAATCACTGTCAAATAATTATTTAAAACCAAATTTAAATAACTTTAAATCATCATATTTGATATTCCTATTTGTATCCACAGTAAAAAGAAGAAAAATCAACATGCTAAATCATTAATATTCAAAGAAATCACTGTCGATCAAATTGCATCATTTCATTATTATTCTATAGGTAAATAAGTTTTGTTTACTTTTCATAAAAGCGATTCACATATGCCAATGTAATATATTGTTATTCTTTTTTATAGCTATTAATTACGGAGAATAAACAAACTCCTTCATTTGCTTCAAAGCGACCTTCATTAGGACAATATTCAAAAGAAAGGAAGAAATCAAGGTTGATTCATTCCATACATGACAACTCTGTTCATAACAGTTCAATATCAATTGAAAATGGTAGAAGAAAGGTTCACGAATTCCTTTAAATGATATATCTAGCGGTACGTTTAATTTCAAATTAGAAATTTGTTCAATATTTACATAAAGTATAGTAGATTTAATTTCATTCTTTATGTTTTATAATGATTTAATCGTAATTTTTAAATCACTAATCGTTTTAATATTCGGAGGATTTTCAATACCTATATATCAAAGTTAATGAAATTTTAAAGCAAAATTAAAGATATAAATTACAATAAACTAATGAACTTGAACTTATTGTCATGATCAACATTGTTTCTTGAATCTGCCTACCATAATTGTTTGTTAATTTGAATTGCTTTAATATTTTTTTATTTAAAATCGTCGACGAATTAACACCTCTCTAATGCAAGTCTACAACTAAGGAATATTAAATATAAAATTCAAAAATTAAGGTACTTAACATCTCTACAAGATTTAAGCATCTTAACCTTTAGCCGAATTGATCACATGCCTCGTTATGCTAAGTCTTGAACACCTCAAAGGTTTCAAACATACACAATCCTACTACCACCACCGGTAAAGGTAACGAAGTATATGGAGTTGTCTCCATGGATTGCTTGGACGAACTATACACAAGTGTGAACTAAATTCAACAAGCTTTCAATCCTCTCATTTTACGCCGGTGAAGGATGTTCAAGTCATTTAGCCTAACAATCAATTCCCGCAATCGACATTTGATCAATTATCAAATTTATCCAAGATCCCAAACCACATGGACCTTGGTGATGCAAGTTTTGTTTATACAGCTAAATCTACCTTGCCATAAGGATAACTAATCCAAACCATTTTTGGACTCAAACATATCATTCATGATTACTCTATTACTTCTTAAGCAAAAGATTATAAATGCCATGACATGGATAAACCTTGAAATAAATTTCGACAAATAAATATATACCAAATACAAAGTAATATCCATCGTCAACCAAGGCATAATAGATATAATATTTCTCTCACCACGCAGGGCAGATAATATATATATAATAAAGTAATAAAATAGTTGGTCGGAATGGCGAGACCTAAACTCTCAATCCTCTCAATCGAGACAACGTCTAGGTTTCCCAACATGAGGTTCGGCTCTCCGTGCCTCATCCGCCTACTTCCGTTTAACACCTGCCCTTTGTAATAAACTATTTTTGTAACAACCTTGAGTGTCATAGCCAACATTTCAAAAACCTAGCTTTAAGAAGTAGAAGAGCAATGGAGTTTAACCATGAATGTACCTAAAGATGAGGAGTTATCTCTTTTCCTCTTGAGCGATCTTATCTCCTCCAGGCACTTAAGGCAGGTGTGACGGCGCCAATTTCCAATATTATTGTCACGTTTTGAGGTACATTCTCTTTGCCCTCTAACTCCACAACTAGGGGAGACTTGGTAAAACCAAACCTCCCATTTGAGATCTGTTTCTTCTTTTTCGTTCCATGTTCCTTAAAAGCATTGTTGATAAAACCAAACCTTCCAAGTGCGTTTGAGAGAGAATGAGAGTCGAGACTAAAGTCATGTAACCTTAACCAAGTATCTAACTCATAAGAGTAGTTTTCTAACTCTCTAGAATATAGAAAAACGTCTTCATTAAGTTAGATTCAATAGCCATCAAAGCCACATTCAAACTAGCCTTAAAAGACCATTTAAATTGGCTGTTACAGCGTGAGGAACGGCCGTACAAAATGAAGCATGGCCGTGTCAGCCCAAACAAGCACACCCAAGTCACGCCTGACTTGGGCCCGTACCCTAACAAAAGGCACAGCCGTACCAACAAGAACCACTGCCGTACCCTCAAGTATGGTTGTGCACAGCACCACCAAAACCAATTTTGGTGTTTTCTCTCTCTCGTTCAAAGGTGTTGTCGGAATCAATACTTGGCGTGAAACCCAATAGGCCTATACCTCATCGGTAATGGTACCAACTCGTGTGTGTGTGTGGGCATACTCCAACACATATATGGTAAATCAGATTCAATTAATAATCTTTTATTCTTACCTTCTTGTTTGTTTTACTAGATGTCATTGGTCGGCTAATATCTTCTAATGATATGAAGATTTTTAAATCCAAAGGTAAAGATAAGCCTCTTCTGACTTGTGAACTTCAAAACCACTGAGGTATGTTTTTTTCTAATGTTTTTAATATTTTTATTTTTTTGCTTGATTGAATAACAATGGTGAACCATTTAATGTTGTATTACATTTTTAAAGCTTATCAAAATTTTAATTTGGTTTTTAGAGGCGAAAGAGTTGCATGCACTTTATGGGACGATTATGCTACAAAACTACATAGATTTATTCAATAGCATCAGAAATTAAATGATGTTATTGTTTTATTTTTGCATTTTGCAAAATTCAATGACTTCAATGTTACGTTTTATTATTCATTATCTTCCATTTATTAATGAATAATAAAGTTTTGTAATTGTTATTAGATGGGAATTGCTATTTTCTCAAGGATGATTCTTTATTGTTAAATGATACAAATACTAATTTATAGTAGATGATACTAATACTAATTTATAACTGAAGACAAGGTTGGGGTGTCTAATATGTATTCTTGAACAAGACTACACATAAATGACGCGGTGGATCCTATTTTGAAATTCATAGAAAGGTATCTATGTCGTCTAATTAAATTTTTGTTCTTTTAACTCACAATTAACTTTACTTTTATCATATTATTACAAGTTCATACATTTTCTTAGTATGAAAGCCATTGAAGAGGATAATTCTTCATTAGAATTGTTGGACAACTATCAACAAGCATACCATCACAAAAGTTGCAAATTACTTCAACCAGTTTTGATGCGAAAGAAATTGATGAGGTTCTTGGCACTCACAAGGTATACATGTTTATTCAAAATAAATTATATTAGGTTACTTTACTGTATACATTGTTAAATTTAGAAACAATATGTTAATAGATATTTTTTAATATTTAGCCACTAGATTGTGTTATTGTGGCAAATATAATAAAAATAGAGGATAATGAAGGTTGGTTTCACATGTCTTGTCGTAAGTGCAGTACAATTGTTGTAGAACAACCAGTTATGTTATGTGCGGTCTTTTTCTTTAAATATTACACTTGTTGTATAGAAACCTTATAAATTTAAAATTACAATATAAATATATTAATTTAAATTTGAATCTGTTAGTCCCAGATTGAGTACGCAACAACAAATGTTTGTAGAAGGGGGGGTTGAATACAAACTTTAGCTTTTAA